>JAQFZN010001801.1:0-13905 GCA_034687075.1 Geophilus carpophagus
TCCCATAGGATAACATGGGAAGATGTCGGCGCCATCTATTGTATTTTTTGGGCGCTAACCAGGTGTTACAATCACTCTTAATATGGTGATAATCTATTAATTCCACTCAACTACATAGTGTCGTAGATGCACCGGGTGGATAAAACTAAATATTTGTCTTACCGTTCTTCACTTCGCTAACCTATTTGGGACCCCAATATCATTTACTAAAACCTGTAATGATTGTGTAACCTTAAGAGAAGTCATAGGTTTAGGTGGCTCAGGAAATGCCTTCTCAATAGATTCTGATTGATTCAATGTCTTGTGTAGAATTTAGATTACGATAATGCAAGAACGTTGAGTTTCTCCATAAATTATTTTTGTAAATTCTGACGTTCTTTGACTCAAAGACTTTATTTAATGTCAGATTCTAAATCCTATATCTTTGAAAATACTGCATATCCAACTATTACTCATGCCTAAGCAGTATCAACTAACTTTGAATGTTTGATTTTTGACACATACGCATATGCTTTAGACCCAATAATGCGCAAATGTTGTGCAGTGTATCATTTGCCAAACCACAAATTATAAGGAGTTTTATAGTTCAAAGTATGATGTGGGAATACGTTTTTGAGATAATTAGCAGTAACAATAAATTCTGCCCATAAACCTCTGGGTAATTTGGAATCATTAATAATGCAGTGAACAATCTCAACTAATGTTCTGTTGTATCGCTCTGCAATTCCATTCATTTGGGGTGAACATGTGATCGTCCTTTAAAATTTGATCCCTTTTGATCTCATATAATTCTCAAACTCTCGTGAACAGAATTTTAATTCATTGTCACTATGAACACATTTAACCTTACGACCTAATGATCTTTGCATTTCAACTTCTTATTGTTTAAATTTACGAAATGCTTCATGTTTTGATCGTAAAATATAAACAAATTCATATCTTGTATGATCATCAATTATTATATAGAAGTATCAATTCTCACCAATGGAATCAACCGGAGCAAAACCCCACAAATCCATGTGCACTAAATCTAGAAGATGTCTTGTAATTATTTTATTAAATTCAGTAAAGGACACTATGTGCTTTGGCAGTTGCACAAACATCACAGACAAGATCAAAATGCTTTGCATCTCTAATAATAATGCCAAAAACATGTTTTTGCATAAATTATTAATTCAAGAAACATGCTGGTGTGCAAATCTCTTTTGTCATATTTCCAAGTTAATTTTGCTTTTTGATTTTTCAGGCTCCTTATTATAATTAACATGTAAACTTCACGTATCTAGTCATCTATTAACATGATTAACTCTAATTAAATACCTTTTACATAATAAAGCTTAGAGTTACCATTGTGCACTGTAAGAGTTCTTTTAAATATATCAATGTGTAGTTTTGCCTCATCTATGCGACATACACTAATAAAATTTCTTGAAAAATCTTTTGCATAGTACACATTTAATACTGTTATGATCTCTCGTTCCATTTTTTTAATATAATTTAATGGTACCTACATCTGTCGCTAATAACTTGCTTTGGCCTAAAGTGACTGACAAAGGTTAATCTAACTATACTGTATAAAATCAATAAATCTGTCTCTAAGATAAGTGATATCATCCGAAGCATTAGTGTCTAAATACCAGGTCTCATTTTTGGAAATATGTGTACTGTTACATGTTATGGCTGTTTTGGACTCTTCTTTGGAATTATTATCACTACTTGTGATTTCGGCATAAAAAGATATGCCACTTGCTGAGGACTTTTCAGCTTTATTCGATTTTTGCTGTTCCTGGGAATTCAACTTAGTCTTGCGACAGTCTCGAGCGTAATGCCCCAATGTGGGACACCTGTAAGATAGCAAGCAATTCTGGCTTTGCTGGTTGAACAAGACGAGATAAACTTTTATCCTTTGGCGGCTTCTTTGCAAAACAGGTACCAGGTTGGGGCATTCTGTCCACATCCTTTAACATTTTCCTATTGAACTTTGATAATAATTGGTCATTCACATTCTTAGGTGTGAAATCCTTATCAGGCCAGTGATACATTAACTGTTCCATCTGGTCATAATCAGAGGGAAGATGTATCAAGTATTGGTATGCATGATCCTTACCTTGAACTTAATATCCAATACTTTTTAAATTATCGATCGCTTTGTCATCTCTTGCAACAAAGAGGGCCATTTCTTCACTCTTCTCAACATGCAAGTTTCGAAATTTTGTTAGCAAATGGGCCTTTAGAGCTCTAGAGGTGGGTTCAAATGCATTCTGCAATGTCATCCATGCATCCCGGGCTGTAGCACACAGTGTTACCAAACCCTGAAATTTTGGCTGGACATATAAGCCTAACAAAAAAGTGTCCTTGTTTTTTTGTGCGTATATGCCAGCTTGTCTGCTGCATTGGCTTTATCATCTGGAGGTACTTCCACTCCAGGCTCATTATCAGCTAAAATAAATCCTAATAGGCCTTTCTCGCCTAGCAACAACTGAATTTCCACTTTCCAGGTTAAATAGTTATCTGAAGATAACAACTCAATTTTTATATAACCTGTGTTACTGACCATTTATCCAAAAATAAATTAATTGGAATAATAAAAACAATAATAATATAGGAACAGTAATAATAATAATAATAAGCTAATAAGTGGATAAGAAGGCTTATTTAAGGTCACACCTATGTGGCCACCCTCACTAAATACAATATAATAAAAGACTAAACCAACTACATTTCTAAATTAAATAAATTGCATATAAATCTCTTATATGCAAAATAAAAGAAGGATATAAAATCCAAAGTCAGAAAAAACTAACGTCACTAACTTGTAAGAATAAACAGAAAATAGAAACCCAAATCTAAAATGGCAGCCAAATGCAGCCCAAATCCAAGATGGCAGTCAAATGCAGCCCAAATTCAAAATGGCCAAGTCAAAATCCAAAATAGCCAAACTTAACACTAAAGTTAAGGAGAAATTCAAACAGCCAGAGAAAAAAAACACTAACTAAACCTATACTGAACTAGATAAACAGAACCATTCTCTGCTACCACAGTTATGTAAGAACTGGGCCCACTTTAAAGCAGCTTAAAAATAAAAACCTAACTGAAAAAGTTAAACCTAGCCAAAAACATAAGAAGAATAAGATTAAACTGAGGCACAATAGAGCCAAAACACTACCGTAATACTATAAGGGCGTGGCAAACCCATCAGATGGTGAATGAAAATGTCTAACTTAAATTCAATTTTCAGGTGAAAGCAGATCTATCCGTTTATTTTTTATGTTTTTAAAATAAGCAGTTCCTCAAATAAATACCCTTATTCAGTTTCACAACTTTTATCCATTCTTGTATTTTCCATTATAATAAGTCCAGTTAAATGATACTACAAGCTATCTCCCTGTACTAGACTTGTGTTGTGAATGAGTGGATGAGAATTTATTAGCATGGCTTTGTGTGTTTTGCAGAGGAGCCTTTATCTTCAGAGTTAAAAAGGTCATGAGCCTCTGTCATTGCACATTGTTATAGCTGTCCTTAGGCAATTGTTGTAATTCCAGTCTTACTTAGAATTGTGGAGATAAATGAGTGATCTTGCTTGAAGAAGTAGGTTTGAATGATAAAAATATGTGTTTATTCCTTTAAACACTTTGAGCAGCTCGCTCATACAAGGTATTGACAGGTTAAGAACATAAGAAGTGTTGTTTACAATGGGAGATAACTTCCCTCGTTACCTCGTTTTAGAACATATACAATACTATGTCTCGCACACGCGCCACGCGCAATAATACAAGAGTACAACTCGTTTGAATACAAACAATAATATTGCACTTAATAATATCTCGTGCTTACATTCCATTACAAACAATACAAATAATAAATAATAATAACACTTCATAATAAACATAAAAATATCACAAATAATATTAACTTGGTATTTATTTAATACCACAAGAATTTCCAGCAAGTTGCCAGTCTTACAAATCAGTTTTGTAGGGTTGAGTGGAGGTAAACAAGGAGGTTGACCTAAACTTAATTAATTTTTTTGCCTTTCTGTTTTGTGGTTTAGTCAGGTGACTGGCCCAGGGCATTCTTGAGAGCTACCTGTTTTTATAGCTGCTCATAGCAGGTGCTCATACATCTGTTTTATAGTTGTTTTCCTGTTGGAGGGGTTCCATTCTTAAAAAACACCCCCTATGCTCTTTTAGAATATTATTTCTAATTTTACCCCCATGTGTGTGCTATTTGGATACATACATGTTAGTGGCTGAAGGGGGTGGATGTTGTCACTAACATTGTTCTTTTTGAGTTATCAAAAAGTTAAGTTTATTTTTTAGTTATTTCCAGAGTTTCTAGTGAGAAACAGAGTTTTTACAAGGATTTTTGAGATCTCATTTTCTAAGAAAAACATCCCATTTTAAAAAACATTTTTGTAACTTTTTTTGTTGTTGTTGTATTTGACTGCTTTTGTTTCTTTTAATTAAGGTGGTAAGTTTGCCATTCCTGGGTGGACTCCCTGAGGAGCCAGGAAGTGTGTTGTTGCTTGTTTTTCACCCACTTTCTCATGTCTTTTCAGTTGTTTTTCCACTATTTTGTATTTACTGAATGGTGGTGAAACAAAAGACTATTCTGCTGGGATTTTGGTGACAAACATTTAACGATTTCTAAACTATATTAGTTTGAAACCCCGGTGAGAAGTTAATGGCAGTTAAATGGCTTCCTCTCACCATGACCCCCGCAGACGACAGCAGGGTCACCATTCAAGTATTCAAGTGACATTTGTCACGCTTGATGTTCCCTGCTCACAGACGATCCTCTTTGAGAAAAGAACAATTGCATAATAAACAATTCGTTTTTTTTTCAGACATGTGTTGCCTTATTAGGGGGTAAAAGTTGGTAGGTCCCCTTTGCTCTCATTGGTCTATGGCCAGTGTGGGTGGAGCTTCCCCTTACCACATGAGACGTGACTTTGTTTGTGTTCTTAACTTTAACAGTTTTTTTTAGCTCACTTGCTTCTGAGTTGCCATTGATGTCACTTCCAGACACCACTGACAGTTCCCTCAGTAGCCCTCAAATGAAATGTTCATGCAGCAAACCTTCCAAAAAGAAGACTGAAGCTTAACCATCCACCAGCATAATGTCTACTTCATGATTTACATCACCTCACTTGCTCAGGAGCATGGACAACTAAGAAGCCCATGGTTCTATGCAGACCCCTCCTTGAGCGCCCTCGACTAGTAGTGTGTGGTTTTCCTCTGACATCAGTCGAGACTCGGACCACATCACTGCTCAACAAGAAACACGACACTTGCAGCAAGTACCTGTATTAAATAATGATTTGTCTGCTGGGTCTCAGCGCCTTAATACCTCATTGGCTGCTAACACAAGCCAGCTGCTCACTGTACACTATGCTTCTGAACCCCCTGCCGGCTGCACGTGATCCATACCAATTCATGGACCCTGCTGCAATGGTGGCAGAAGCCAAGCTCCGCAACATGCACGTTGTGGTCAACCTGTTAGTCTCGGCTCCAAGACTGGCTTCAGTTTTACCACTTGACTTCCCGATATCCTTAACCTTGCCACCTTGCTTGACTAGCATCTCGATCGAACTGGTGATGAGATCGATAGTGCTCACTAATATATTAGCCAAATTAAAATATCAATGTTCCGATGGACACAATGTGCTCATTAAAGATTTTTTTGTACTTATGAAACAAGTGGCACAAGTCAACGAGCTAGACTTGGATTTAATTGCCCAGTCCGGCTTGCCCTATCTGTTCGCAGGTGATGCCTCTTCTATAGTGGCCAGCCTAGACGGCTGCCGCTCATAGAAGGAGTGCATGTGCCAGTGTATCAAGAAATGGGGAAAAACACATGATGTTTTACGTGCTAAAACACAAGCAGTATGCCAGAAACCTGGCCAGTCAGCCCAGCAGGTGTGCTCAATATTAAATAAAATATTTGCACAGATGCAAATACAACCTGATTGCCACTCTAAGATATGCTTTGCTGTCAAGGCGAAGACCCCTCTTACAGATGAATTAATGACTTGTGAGATGCTGGGTTTGATATCATGGTGAGACGTGGTGGACAAGAGTGACAGCCTCGAAGTTGTGTCTAAATTGAGGGAGGAACTCAACCAGATCAAAGCATGTGTTGCTGCTTCTAACCAGGAAACAGTAGCAATCAAACTTACTGTTTTGCAGTGCCCCATGTTTAAGAGGGATCAAGCACAAGTTTCGCCCCATAGGCAGCATCGCCCTTCATCTTCCCAAACAAGACCACAATCAGTTTATGCATCTACAGTTGGTTCGTCAACAGAGAAAGCCAATATTATGCCGAATTACTGAAACATGCCTGGTGGAAAAGGTTGTCACCACTGTGGAGGAATGCACTTTATTAAGGATTGTCCTCATCGCAAAGTACAGATGACACAACCTCCAATGATCATACAACAAGTTCCTGATGATCATGTCTCTCTAGAGAAGATTTACAATGACATGGATGACCAATACAATCAGGGAAATGACGTCACGCAACTGGAAGAAGGGTCACCTTAAAGCACATAATCATCTCCGATCCTGATGTCACCATGCCACAGCAAACCGATTTAATTGACACATTGTTACAGAAATATAGTTCAAATCATAATTCAGATTCTAGGATAATAGATAAAATTGATGGCAATTTTTTTGTGATGTCCACAAACAAAAAACAGGCATTGTTAACTACACAGGTTAAGGGACAAGCCATTTCTGCCATTCTAGATTCTGAGGAGTCTGATACATATGTCAGTATGGTTCTAGTACAGAAATTGGCTATGTCCAATTTGATTAAGCCTCATCAAGGTTACGGCTTGGTTATGACAGGCAACAGAGTGGTGCACCCTCTAGAAACAGTTTCCCTCCCTTTAATTCATCTGGGACATGAAGCTGTTGTTGTTTTTCAGGTATTACTCTTGGTGTCCCCTACCTGTTGCTTGGTTACAATTGGCTAGCTGAGAATAGCATTGTTTTCAACCAGTGCATTGTTGGTCATTTCGATCATGTTTACCCTTTTGATAATTCTGTAAGCCCTCTTACAGAGCACAAGGCTAGCATCCTAGCATTGGACACTGTGTTTGTGGCACACCAGCGACAGCTGGTGACAGACCAATTACAGACACAAGTGGATAACACAACAGAGGAAGTGTATGACATGCTCTTTTTTGCATCTTATTTGAGTAAGAGGCAGAGACAGCAGATGACTCATGTGCTGGACAAGTAGAGAGAATTGTTTAGTAAATGTCCAGGTATGCACCCAATGGTTAAGCATGACATTCCTACTGGTGATGCCAAGCCTCTTAATTGCAAAGAGCGATCGCTGAATCTGGAAAAAGCTCGAAAATTGCGTGAGTTGTTGAACAAATTGATTAAAGAAAAAATTGTAGTGGAATGCTGTTATGCATGGTCCAATCCAATTGTTATTGTTCTTAAAAAAGATGGCACATCTCGTTTGTGTATCAATTTTAGGCGTTTCAATCAGATTACTGAAAAAGACGTTTATCTCATGCCAGATATCAGCATGATCTTAGCTTGCCTAGGTAGAAAATTTTTTTTTACATTTTTATACTTGACCAAGGGGTATCACCAAGTGAAGGTCAAAGCCTCTAACCAAGCAAATACTGCATTTTGCACATCTTGGGGTACGTTAAGTATGTTAGAATGCCATTTGGATTGACCAATGCTTCTAGTGCATTTCAAAGAATGATGGATATAGTATTAAGTAAGTCTAAATTTAAATGGACATTAACTTATCAAAATGATGTCATTATTTTTAGTGACACATATGAGGATCACTTCAAGCAGGTTGCGGATGTGCTTACACGGATCAAGGAACATGGCTTAACAATTAGCCCTTCAAAATCATTTATATGCACCAAATCCATGGAATTTTTGAGATTTGTGCTCACTCAAGATGGCTACACCCCTAATCCCAAGAAAGTGCATATAAAATTTTCCTGTTTCCAACACCAGTAAGCAGTTACAGCGTTTTATTGGAATAGTTGGATTTTATGGATTTTATGGATTTTATAGAAAAACACCATATCATTAGTAGACTATTTCATACTTTATTGCAAAAAGATGCTTTGTGGAAATAGTCAAAGGAAAGCTTTTGAGCTACTTAAAAAGGCACTTGCATGTCAGATCGTGCTACTTTTGCCCAATTTTGCACATCCTTTTATCATTTACACTGACGCCAGTTTGTGTGGGCTTGGTGCAGTCCTCATGCAATTGCAAGTAGAAGATCTAAACCACAACCGATTGTGTACGCAGGTCGCGTACTGCACGGCATTGAATCCAATTACAGCACATTCGAACCTAAATGCCTCGGCATGGTTTGAGCAATTTTGAAATTTAAACAGTATATAGAGTATTCCATTTTACATTATAAACAGATCATCAAGCTCTCAAGTGGTTTATGTCATTAGACAGCCCTTCAGGCCGTCTCGCATGTTGGGTAATGATGTTCCAACAAGAGAATTTTACAATCAAATATCAAAAGGGCATTGATAATAAAGTCGCAGATGTTTTATCTTGTGCAGAAAACAGCAAAGATGCAACTACTCATCTCACTGCAAATGAGGAAGCATGCACGATGGCACCCTGTTTCTTGGCACTTGGGATGGAGCCTGCTTTTGGTTTCATTCCTGAGGAGCTTAAGCAAAAGCAAAGCCATGACTTAAAACTGTGCACAGTACTCAGTTTCTTGCATGACTTCCATGGACCTAGTTATGATGCTTTCAAATGGGAGAAACATTTAGATATCAAAAATTTTAAGAAGTATGTCATCTATAGAGATGGAGTTCTGCAGATAATAGATCCACGTCATACTGACATAATTCTCGATTTAAAAGTCGATGATCCTCGCTTGAAACTAGCAGTGCCTACATTATTGTATAAAAAGTGTTTACAATCATGTGACAGATGTCAAAATGCAAACCTGTACAGCACAAACCTGCAGGGCTTTTACACCCAATTCCTGCACAGGTGGGACATTTTGAGCGCATTGGAATAGATTTAATGGGTCCTAAACCCATGATGCGTAACAGGAATTGATTCATTCTGGTTATTGTAGATTAGCTACAAGATGGGTTGAAATGGTTCCTCTGCATAATACAAAAATCGAGTTCATAGTTCCTGTTTTAAGAAGATTCTTTTTTACTTTTGGTTGTCCTAAACAAATTTTCAGCAACAATTGGCGCTAATTGATCTTCAATATATATAATTGTTGAAATGAGAAAAAAATTATGGTTGCTGTCATAAGCTACCGTACCAAAGTATAATGGTAGCCCAATCAGGCATCTGTATATGCTGTTTTAGTTTTTGGCCACCAGAGTGTTTTTCAAGTGAAAAACACTCACTCTCTCTCTCTTGGTTTTGTCCAGTGAGAATGTTTTGTTTTTTCTTAGCCACTGAACTTTATTTTCTAGAACTTTTCATTCTTATGAGAATTGGGCTTATTGTCTTAGAGTATTATTAAGGTAGTGTTTTGGCCCTATTGTGCCTTGTTTAAATTTAGTCTTTCTTAGGTTTGCTTAGGTCTAACAATTCAGTTAGGTTTTCTACCTTTTTCTTTATCTTATTAAGCATGTCCCTGCTTAAAAGTGGGCCCAGTTTTTACAATAATAAATCATGCACAGAGATGGGGGTTAAACCTTTAAGGACAATGCCCTATCACTCTCAAACCAACCTCACTGAGAGAGTAAATAGAAATATTAAAATCATGCTACAGATACGTACTCAAAAATGCACAGATTGAAATCTAAATTTAGGTCATTTAAATTTTGCACTTAAGACAGCAAAATTATCTGTGCATGGCTGCACGTCAGCCATGTTAACGTTTTTAGGGGAATTGAGACCTATGTGGGATCATAGACAGGTAACTTACATTGTCCCTTATGACCCTACTTGTCCTTATGACCACGTGCAAATGCTCGTTGCTTGCATAGATACCCTGTTGGCTTCAGCAATTGAAAACAAACAGCTGGCCCAAGCACAACAGGCAAAACATTATAATAAGCATAGGTCCCCGTACCATTTAATGTCAACGATTTGGTTTTAGTCAAAACTCACCCACTCTCTAAAGAAACAATTCGATATTCGGCCTCTCTAGAGGACAGATACAAAGGCCCTAACATCTTAACGAAAGCAAAAGAGGGCAAAGTCTACATCTTGGCCTCTCTCATTACACTGCAATCAAAGAGGCAGTTTAACATCACCGAGTTGATCGTCCCTGATCTGTCGACTTCCCTAATGGCCATTGACCGAGGATAGCTTCTAATTGATGTCAAAGGTACCAACGACTGGTTCCCCCACTACACCAAGAATGGGTGACCCCACCTACGTACACTCGATGACCCTCCGACCACATAAAATCAGGACTTCAAACCATTTCGTTTTTTGCTCTTGTTTTCGTTCCGGTTTTTGGAGCAAATTAAAAAAAATATTTTTTTTCTTGTTTTAACTCAGGACAATCTAAAAACCAATTCAGAACCGTTCCAAACTGATTAAGTTAAAACGTTTTTTTTTTTGTTCCGGAACAAAAATCGGAACGAAAATTGGAACGAAAACCAAAATGAAAACCAGAACAAAAACCGAAACGAAAACCGCTAATAAAAACCAAAATCTAGATTTTTAAATTAATTTGCATATTGCTTTAAATTTTTTGTAAATGGTTGTTACCTTCTATAAAATAAATAATAAATAAACATTTACAAAAGATTACAAACAATAAGTAAAATAATTTGAAGTTTCTTGGTTTTCATTACCGGGTTTCTAACTGGTTTTTGTTCTGGTTTTTGTTCCAGTTATCGTTCTGGAACAAAAAGAAAAGTTTCAGCTGAATCGGTTCAATTACGGTTCGAAAACAAAAAGAATAACGGTTTTGTTCTCGTTCCGCTTCACCCATTTTTAGAGGTTTTCACGGCTTGGTTTTGTTCCGGTTCGAAGCCTTGCGTAAAACACATGTTGACATAACTAAAAATACAAAAACACAAAAGAAAGTTAGATTCAATCTATATTGGTAAATCTCGTTTATTAACTAAACAGTGCACACACGTGTTAACGTCTGCGCTAAATACAAAATGGTGGTATTTATATACCACTTTAGATTGGCGATACGTCATATCAATTGGTGTGATTGGTACCGCGCGTAAATTGCAAATCCTTTGTTGCTCATTGGATAGCGCGTACATATTTCAACACTCCTCCTCAATGTGCCAACAAAAACTTACAAAATTTACAAAAATTTCGAAAATTACGAAACAAATGATTCTTATGAAAATTATGGTGATTGACAAAATAAAAAAAATGTTACTCGTTCCCGTAGATCTTCAAGTTCATTTCTTTTATGTTTGATCGGTGTCTGTCCTTCGTCAATCCTTTCGTTAATACATCCGCTATCATCCTTTCGCTTGGACAATATTTGATTGTTATCACTTTGTTCATTTGTGCTTCCTTTGCAAAGTGCCTCGTTATATTGATGTGTTTTGATTTCGAATAGTTTATGTTATTGTTTGATAACTCTATTGCGCTCTGATTGTCGCAATACATTGTATTCGGTTTTTTTATTTGGTCAGGTAGTTGAAGCTCATTTATTAATTTTCTTAGATGAATGACTTCTTTTGTCTCATCGGACATCCCTACGTATTCCGCCTCCATGGTTGATAAGGCAACAGACTTCTGTTTGCGCGATTCCCATGAAACTGCTTCTCCTGCCAATATAAACACGAATCCGCTATACGATCTTCGGTCATCCTTATCGCTTGCCCAATCTGCGTTGGTGTATCCCGTTAAGCCTTCTCCATTTTGCGTGTACTTGATGAAAGCTTCTTTGGTCCCCTGCAAATATCTTAGAACCCTTTTCACGGCTTTCCAGTGTGCCAATCCGTGTTTTTGGCAAAAAGGACTTAGAGAGCTTATGACATGCGAAATATCCGATCAAGTTAAACTGGCTAAATAAAGTAGTGGCCCGATGGCTTCCCTGTAAGGTTTGTTTGCCATTTCTTCTATTTCCTCTTTTGTTTGCGGTTCTGATTCTTTTGTTAAATGGTCATTCACATCTATACTCAGTTGAGTAGCCGATTAAAATGCACTCGTATCTCTTTTCTTCAAATTTTCCTTTTCGTGGCCCCTTTATAAGCTCGATTGCTTTTGATCCAAATTTTCTAAAATATCCAACCGATGGCTTTGCATTGTATTTTGACTCGAATGGCGTAATATTTTTTAAGATTTTGCTCGGGCATCTATTTCTAATATACGCGGCTGTCGATATGGCTTCTGCCCAAAACATGGTTGGTATTTTTGCTTCACTTAACATGCATCTTGCCATTTCTACTAACGTCCTGTTTGCTCTTTCGGCCACGCCATTTTGTTTAGGGGTGTATTTGACTGTTAGCTGCTGTTGGATACCTTTTTTTTCAAAATGATTGATAAATTTCTTGCTTCTGTATTCCTTTGCATTGTCACTGCGAAAACGTTTTATTTTTATGCCTGATTCTTGTTTGACTAATGATTGAAAATTTTTAAAGGCTTCAAAAATGTCACTTTTATGCTTTAGGATTGATATGTCGATGAAGGTTGCCAAATATTTTCCTCCTCCTAAGGATTTTTTTGACATTGGTTCGCAAATATAGCTGTGTATCAAATCCAAGTAGTTTTTTTACCGTGTTTCCGATGATTTAAGCGGTAATTTCATAATTTTGCACTTCAGGCAAGTTTCACATTGAAAATCGAGTTTTTGAGTTTTTAATTTTAGTCCTGTGACCATATTTTTTGCTTCGAGTTGTTTAATTGCGCTTATGTTTAAGTGCCCTAATTTTTGGTTCCATTCCATAAAGTTTTCATCGGTTTTTACTTCAACTTGGTTCGATTTTTCATATTTTATTTCCTGAATTACGTAGGTGTTTCCCTTTAATTTTCCTGCCATAATTGTTCAATTCTGTTTTCGGTCGATAATTTTTCCTAGTTGGTTTTCAAAAATGGCTCAATAGCCCTTTAAGTCCATTTCTGGTACTGATAACAAGTTTACTTTTTAGTTTGGGACGTGCAGTAAGTTGCTCAGGCTTACAGTTGTTATTTTGTTTTTGCATTCCACAACAATTTTCACTGTGCCTAGTCTGATTCCTTCTAAAAGTTCTCCTGAAGCTGTTTTGACTTTTCCTGTTTTGCTCTTATCGATTGTTGTAAATTTCGCAATATCGGAGCAGATGTGCGTTGTTGCCCTGCTATCCAGGATCCATTCGTTATTTTTGATTTTGTTCTCCTTTAATTCGACCAGGTTTACCGTTGCAATGAATAATTTTTCAATTTTGCTCTTTTTAGTCGTTTTTCTCTCGAGTTCTGTTTTGGCATCTGGCAGGAAAGTTGCCCCCATCGCACTTTCGTATCGGGCAACCACTTCAGCTTGGTTTGCTTGCTAGGGTTTTTCTTCCGGCAATCGGCAATTCGGTGTCCATATTTCCCGCAGTTAAAACATTTTCCTGGAAATTGCGCGCCATTTTCGAATTTAGGTTTTTCAATTTTAAATTCGGTTCTTGGGTTTCTCTTTTGTTCCGTGGCTAGTGCGTTGTGGTGGATTTCTTTCTTGGGTTTTTGCAGTTTTAGCAAAAGGTTTTCTTCCTCCACTAGCTTTTTGGTGATAAAATCCATTGTTGGCAGTGCTGGTTGCGTGAGGATTGCGGACCGGAAATGCAAATATTCGTTTGGCAATCGACACAATAGCATTGCCACAAAACTGCTTTCATCGTATTTTGCAGTTTGTTTTAGTCCGGAACAGACTGTTTTAAAGTGTTGCAAGAATGCAATCATTGTTTCTTCTTTGCCTTTTGTTAGTTGGAACATCATTTCCATATAATGCACGCAGGCATTAGGTCCTTCGATT
>JAQFZN010001802.1:0-13895 GCA_034687075.1 Geophilus carpophagus
TCTTGTTTTCTTTACCTCAAACTTTTTGCTATTATATATAGATGGCGCTCGGTTTAATTTAAATAAATTTTACTTATACTATCATTGGACAAGTTTTAAAATTAAAAAAAGTAAACTCGGTTTTATATAAGGTGAAAACGAGTTTTAAAATATTTATATAATAGCAGTTACACGGTTGAGATAAAATGAATCTAGTTCTTCCGTTCTGACGAAGTAAGTTTTTGTAACGGTGCTGAACAACTCATGTAAAACCCCCACTGTCTGTCTGTGGTGGTTGGGCGGATGCCAACTGGACGTTTTTGGGATAAAAAATGAATAGTACTCGCAGCTCATTTCACCAGTACAAAGAAAGGACCATCAAATTATATTAACTACATTTTTTTCTACCTTTAAAAAATATTATTCCAATTCTGTACGTTTTTCAAATGTCTTTTTTTTATCTGTTTTGTATCACTTCCAACTGTCTTAAGAATTTTTTTTTCCAAGTAATTGATGATCCTTAAGCATTTGTGGGTGTAATGTGAAGTGAAGGAATCAATATATTAGGTGAGAGTTTTTTAATTTGTGTTGCAAAAATCTTACATTTTTTTTCCTTTTATTTCATCATCTTTTACTTTTCACCTTTTCCGAGTGAACACGCAAACTTTTAAGCTCATAAGAATGGCAATTTTTTGGCCATTTGCCAGATGGAACTGAGAACTGACGTAATTGTAAGAATGCAGAGTAGGTGAAAAGTTTAGTGAAAATTTTTTTTAACAAGTTTTCACTTCTTTCAACCTAGTGCCAAAGGGTGATAATATCTTTTGGGTGAGTTCTGTTGGACTGTGAACTAGCGTCTTCGGTAAACGGATTTTTCAAATCGGTTTTGTCTTTGTTTCGATTTTGCTTTCGCGTGCAATTTCAGCTTTTTTTTACAACTTTAAGAAATTGGAAAATGTTATTTTGTAGTTCATCTTTTTGATTTCCATTTAAAACTGAAATCAATATATAAATTTCAAAATTTTATTTAAAAAATTTATTTTTGACATTTATTGTGTTGTTTACCTTATAATTCAACAGTTGAAGCATTTGGAAGATTAAAAAATTAGTTTCATACAAGTATATATATATCCACTTCTTTGACATAGACATACCTTGTCATTGTAAATTGAAAAGTAAGTCGATAAATAACTGTCTATCAAAATAGACTGAAGAAAGCAAACACAATTATTTACTTTTTAACTTTCTTCCAGGAAAAGACAATTTTCTAACTTTTGTTTGTTTTCTGAATTTCAACAAATTCCTGAATTAAATTGAAAATCAATTGTAAGCAATCAGAGCTCCAGACTAAACTTTTAATTTTTCTACTAAATCCGAACCTTCACGAAATTGATTTTGTGATTTGAGCCAGTAGAGAGAAGCAACGGAGAGAAAGGTTTCAAATGAATTCTTTAGTTTCTCTACAGATAAACTAGCTTTCATATTGATGAATTTTCCATCTGTGATGATCAATTTATTATAAAGATTGGTGAAAATTCAAAGGAGACAAATGGTCTTGCAAATAATCTAATAAGATACATCAAGAGCTTTCAGCACACAAATACTTAATGCAAAACATTAAAAAATTTATTAGATTTATCGTTCTCCTAGTTTTATATTTATCAACATTAAAATTTAAATTTTAAATTTTACAGAATTAACTTTAACTTCTCAAATTTCAAAATTTCGCTTGCTTGGTTGATTAAGAACATGATCCCCAGTTTATTCAACATGGTGTTTTAATTTTATGCAATTATGTGGGTTTATTCATTATTATTCCAAGCAAACGCAGGAAGAACGTGAAAACCTTATTCGAATTAATTTTAAGTAACAACTGCAAGTTCCCCTTAGGAGCAGTAGGATAGTTGAAAACATGTGGCATAAGCTTCTCGAGGTAATTTAACAAATTAGTGTCTTTCTTTTTTTGCCAACTTTGAGCATGTACAATACAAAGTTTTGTAGTGTGTTTTCTAGATTATAGTAAGTGCAAATCATGACTATAAAATTTAACAAGGTGTGAAAAGAATAAAAACTAAAGCAAAGCTGCTCACACATTGGAAATATCTCTTTATTTATTTATGTTTATTACATTCAACTACTGACACTTACACATTTTAATTAGACACAATAAACTTATATACTGTTAAATATTATTATAGAAAAAACATTTTTATGACAAATTCTTGTTGGCTGATAAAAATAACGTTAAGTTTTTTTTTGGTAATTTTTGGTGATAGTTTACAAACTTTTAAGACGGATATGTGAAAAAAAAGACGTATACCTGAAGGTAATTATTTGTTTTTGTTTGTTTTGTTTTTTTGTAGGATATTTTTGCACCAGTCTCGATTGAGAACACACATAATTAAGTAGGTTTAATTAATTCAACTTATTCTATGTGTAAGTATGTTGTTGTACAGCATTTGTAGGGATTATTTAGTATTGGCAGAAAATACTAACAACTGATTTGTAAATTTGAAATAATGAAAATAAAATTTACGTAATTACATACTTTAAATATATATTTTGTATAAATATATATACATTAATTCAATATAATCACTGAGATTGTACATGAGTATAGCTCGAAAACTAAAGATTATGGAGTAATTCAAATACAGCACTCAGCTTTAAAGAAATTGCGACACGGAAAAACAATTTTTTTTTATTTCAGTGTAATTTTAGCTCTGCTTTCATAAATCTGGTTTAAAATGTCAAAATAATAATAATTACGTGATTTCATGCCTGAGATTTCCTACACGGCAAAAAAAGTGTGAAACCGAACACTAAACTAATTTACCAGTAAAAGCAACTAAAGATCGATGCAGATTTTAAGTTGTTGACAAACTTTTGACTACAGTAAATAAAACAAAACACTGAATAAATAAAAATTTCATTTCGCATTAAATTTTTGAAAATTGATAGTTTATTTATATAAAACCATTCAAACTTAAGTTTTATGAATAAAATTTAGCAAAATTAATTCTAATTTTCTTCATTTTTTTTAAATTTACTAATTTTACACAACGTTCACTGCACCTGAAGCGGCATGAGAATATGGAAATTCCCAACAGTTTCTTAAATGCTTATGGTCACAATTTTAATTAGGGTTATGACTTAGGCTTTGTAATGCATAATTTCATTTTAAAATGTATTGTCTAAAATAATTATTTTTTACTCTTTGTAATTCATGTTTAATATATATAGAACTATTACATCTAAAAAATAAAATTAAAAAACGATGTCGCAAAACCGGAAATTGAGTTCTACGCCGTTGATCCCGGTGGCAGTGAACGTTTAATGTAATAAAAACCGATCTCTTTGCACTGAAGAGAATATTCTCCAATAGTCGGGTAACTCGGTTATATATAGTTGAACTATAAAGTTGATCATTGTACATATAAAAAGGTTTTTCATTTTCTTACCTAATTCTCTGTAAAGCGTCGTAATTCCAATAAAATAAAAAATTGATCAAAACGTTGAGTGTTGCAACTGTTTAATTTCAACATCTGAATGATTCCATAATCAGTAGTGAAAGTTAGAATAGAGCTTGCTGAATTTACCCTACCGTAACATAAAATGAGATCCGTCTATCTCCTAAGGGAAAAAGGGAAAGGAAAAGGAATAAAACCACAAATCTTCTATTTCCGGTAAGAAGCAGAAAATTTATGGTTATTTGAGTCCTGTCATAGCTTGACGCAATCAGTGCTGCACGATGATGAAATAGGATCACTGGCAACATGGCACACTTTACCTCCAAGTCGGTGTCTGTACTGTTGGTTCATCACTTTCGGGCAACAATTCCCACAAAGAATTTTAGTAAAGGCACGTCGAAAATCTCTACTCCAACATGCGTAAATAACCGGATTCATGCCCGAATTTATCCAACCCAACCATGTAACTATAGAATAAACTAAATCAAGTTGAGGGATGCAGTCAGTAGCACAAATGCTGATTAAAATACTAGTGACAAAAAATGGAAGCCAACACAACACAAAAACACCTACAACAATACCTAGAGTTTTGGCAGCTTTTTTCTCTTTAGCTATTTTAGCTAATTTACGACTAAAGCTGAAATGTTTTAAATTTTTTGGAACAATCCGAACGGAGTTTGCGCCGGACGTTAGAGCATCCGGTGTTAAGAGGTTGTCTTCATGGCCTGCGGTTGAATAATCCGATTGCAGGGAACCTTTGCCCCCACCGCGGTGCATTCGCAGAGTGAGCTCCATGGCCTCTTCGCCGTTACACGCTAATACTTGTTTAGTTCCTAGACGCAGGCTTCTAGTCTGTTCCGTTGCGGCTCGATAAATCCGAAAGTAAGTAAACAACATGACAGATAAGGGAGCGTAAAAAGAAATTATGGATGAAAACACAGCATATCCGACATCTTCTGTGAAGTTACACGTGTAAGGCGGAGGAGGGCCAGGACTCACTTGGCGCCACCATGCAATTGCTGGGAAAGAGATGAGAGCTGAACATACCCAGACAAGAAAAATTAACCCACTCGCACATTTGTTAGTCATACGGCTGGGGTAAGCAATTGGGTCGGTGATTGCCCAATATCTGTCCAGGGAAATGACGCACAAATTGAGGATGGATGCGGTGGATGCTAGTACGTCCAACGAATGCCAAACATCGCACCAATCTCGGCCAAACACCCACACTTTATGCATCACTTCGTGAACCGCACTAAAGGGCATCACAAGTGCACCAACCAAACAGTCGGCTGTAGCTAGGGAGACGATAAAGTAATTAGTTACTGTGTGTAAATACCTTTCTCTGGTCACCGCAAGCATCACTAAAACGTTTCCGAAGATTGTTATTACACAAAAAAGAGCTAAAACGATGGCTAAAGCTGAACTTTCGAATAAAATGTCCTCATTCCATGTCCAATCAGTCGTGGAAGAGTTAGTTATATCTGTTGGGGTCATGTTGAAATGAGCTGTTTCGGCTGTATCGTTATTGATGGTTTTCTCGGAAAAAGTCGTAATGTGAAAAAGAGCGGCCGAAACATTCCATCGCTTAGTGTTCCCCTCATTGTATTCGATGTCTGAATCGTTGGTGAATAAAAAGTCAGAGGGATATGAAAAATTGATTGGCCATTGGCTGTAAAAGGTGGAGGAATTTTGTGCACCGATCCAAGGGTCAATGACTAAAGGTGATTGGTCGGTTGACGAGTTATCAGCAAACACAGCCGTTGAAGAAGCAGTTAAGGTAACGCCTTCAGCAACGCTAAATTTCATTGCCAACTGAAAGTGTACCTCAAGGAAGATGGTGATATCGCACTAGGGAAATAGCTACTCATTTTTTCTTCCATAATTGGTGTTGTTGGGACCTTTCTTCTACGCAAGGACTGAATGCCAAACTAGAGTTCTTTTATGCTAGAAGACGCTCAAGAGTTATAGATCTCTTTAATTCCCTAGACGGTCTTTTTGTCCGGGTGCTTTCAGCAATAATGTTTCCATTCCAAGGGATGGATTTTTAAAGGCGGTGGATTGCGGTTGGACACTGAATGAAGTAAAATCTGCAAAGTGAATCAAGAAAAGGAAAATGGAGATGAAAGCTGTGGTTATAGGAAATGTTCTTCAAAGCTTTACCTAATTAAACTTAAGAGATTTCTCATGTTTAAAGCAGACATTTACAATATCCAAGCAAACTATTTATATTGGCCGCATTAAAACAAATGTCAGCAAACTTGGCAGTCTCACGGGTTTTAAAGCAAATAGTTATGCTAAAATCCTCTAAGCTGTACAGAGACAGCTTACATTAGCTATACCAGCCATCCAACCAGACATATGTGGATTTTAGTGTTTGCAGTTTAATATTGAACATTGAAATCATGTTGAGTTTTCTATGTTTGTAGACCAAGTTAGTTTACACATTAAATATTTTAGAATTTTTAAAATTTTATTTACTTTATTTATTATTTAGTATTTTTTTGAGATTCTACTTTGGCGATATTGGAGTTTAATCCCTATGGTTCAATCCCTATGACTCAAATCTTACATACAGTATAAATTAATAAAATTTAATGAAAATCTTAAAGCAAAAGAACAATAGTGTAAGAATACCATACTAATAAACAAATTTTGATTAATAGTGCTTTACCAAAGTGATTTAAAACCATTTTAAGTTGCCCTAAAAGCTAAAAATCAGTACAGAAAGTTAGCACCTAAAGTGTTCAAACAGCACTGTACTATCCCTATCACTAACTTTGTTTTTCTTTGTCTTATTTCGACAGACCTATACCCTGCAAGCAGAATGTAGCCAATTGCTTTCTCCTCACGTATTTGCCAAGTGTGTTCTTATAGGTCTCTTGTCCGAAGTAATGAATTGGGAATCATATAAGAGGCATGAGCACACACCTTTTTCAGATCCCTTCCGTTTTTTTTCTCTTATTTCATCCAATTTTGATGACATATTAAGAGTCTGCTGACACACATTTTATATTGACCATGACCGTCATCATTTTGTCACGACTCATTTTAAGATTATTGTTCTTTGAATAATTGATGGTGTGAAGTATTAAGCCCCAGTATAGGAGAGGATTAACTGTTTGATGTCAAAGTCATTTATTATTCAATAATGCACGCGATAATCTGATTGGAACAAAAAAGAAATAAAAATATAATGGGCTTAACTTTATCTTATCGAACAAGAAACTAAATTTCGAGCTTAACGCAGGAATAATAACCGAGCTAATATTAAAGGTTATTGATTTTTATCATCCGAGTTATTAATTTCTGTTTCCCACTAAAAATTGTTTAAAAGTTTATTAAATTTCACAAATAAAATAATCGTAAGCTTGATACTTAAATGAAAATTCATTTCTGGTTAAATCTATTCCCACACATTAATGAAAACAAATGTACAGACATGCGTAATCGTGTCACTTGATTTCATAGTTTGTGAAGTGTCAGGTCACATGAACGCGTTTTATTAGTTCAATATTTATGCAAATGATGGAAATTTGTCAACAAGCTGTTACGAAGTGCTGTGTGCTAATTAATTTCTGCAATAGTCAAGCACGGTGCCGATTGCACGTGACGTGAATTTCAAAGTTTCAAATCTTGATTTGAATAAACATTCCCCTTTTCAAATCACAACACAACTTTATCATTTGATTTGTACCACATTCTTACTGATTAGTGATATCAGTCTTGGTTAAGTAACGTGTTTCTACCGCCAATAAGGGCAAATGAGTATAAATGTGTCGTGGCTTCACCAGATGCTATGTTTCTGACATGATTTATTCCAGAGGCGTTAAAATAAATGAGTGCGGAAATAAAAATAAAAAAATAACTTTTCCGGACCCTTACGTTTATTTACCAATGTGAAGGAAGAATTGGTGAATTGAATCAAGTGATGAATTTTCTTAGATGACTTTTCCCATTGTACTCTTTCAACAAATATTTGAATAGCTAAAGAAGTTAATATAAGGAAAAGTTTGTGGAAATTGGAAAAACCCGTTGGGGTAGGTCGTTTAAATTAGCTTCTGCTTTTGTCGTAAAAATTTTCTTTTTAATAGAAAACTATTTTTATTCTTTTTAGAATAAAAAATAAAATAAAAAGCTGCAATTGGATTACAGATGTGATAAAAAGAGAAAAAGTTCTGTGCAAAATGCAATTTTCTTTTGTCTTAAACTCGGGTCATAGAATAGGTGTTTTTTCGTGTACATGTGCTATGCATTTCACAGCTGTCTATACCCCAAATGGAAGGTTAATTAAACTTGAAGATCGTAAAACTTCCCCCTTTTACTTCTCAGCAGTGCTCTTGAGAACTAATTCAATTCACAAACGAACTTAAATTATTTTTCCATTACAAAAATAAAAGAAAAAATTATGAAATTAAAGAAAATTTTTTATATTTTTTATTTTTAATAATGAAAAAAAAATTTACGGTTATTACTACCCCCCCTTTCCCCTTCCAAAAAAGACTATTTACCATTTTTTTTACTAATTAACTTTCCCAAGTAAAGACTTCACCGGTTCATGTCAGTGTGCCTTGATAGGGAGAATTGGAGTCCTATCCAATTAGTCTCCCGGAAGACACCGTTCAACCTTACAGCCATTAATGACTTCCAAAACACCCTCTAATGTGAGCACTGAAAGAAATAGCAGGTAGTTATATCGGTTTTTTCCACCCTTTTTTCACATAGTTTTAAAAGAAGGAAAAAAATTAAAGGTTCTCTATTTTCTAATGGTTTTCAACAACTTTTAATGACTTAATAATACACCTGAATACTTTAAGAAAAAAGTGGAAGACGGAGGATGATTTGATGACAGTTTTACGGAAGTATGAGATCACAAGTGCCACCATCAGTTGCTGTTAGACGTGGTATAATGGTTATTGTTGTCAAAATCACACACCAGAGTTTAGAAACGTGGTAGGATCAAATTTTTTTATTCGTCTTTACTTTGTCGTTTGGTGAGATATCGTTTGAAAGATTGTCATGTTGTTGACAGATTTTCTTTTTCTGTTTTACTTTACTTTTTTTGTTATTAGAGTGGGGAATAAAAACAAAAATATCCACAAAACATTTCAAAATAGATGGTTGCTGTTGTGTAATATCCGCCAAAAATATTGTAAGAAAAGAAAAATTATTTTCAATTTCTGGATTTTAATTTAATAATTAATATGAAACATGCTGATTATTTTGAGCAACTTTAACAGAAAATCACAATGCAATCAATAGAAATGATCCTTTCAGAAGCAAGTCACGTTCTGGAAATTGGCCAACAAATAATAAAAAGCTCTTTTCGTTTGTCTCAAATGATCTACTAATGATATGTTTCTCTCTTTTACTTGTATCATTAAGTATGTAGTTAGACAAAGCAACAATAGATGTGTTGTGCAACTGATAACTGAGATTGTCGATCAAACTTTAGACCACACTTTTTCCATTTTGGGTCTAATGCAGCACCAATTGCAATAACATCTTTCCACCTGCCGGAAGTACATTTCTAGCTCGGTGCCCTTCTATAGATGGCCAAGACGAATGACCAGTCAAATACTTTCATTTCCTGAGTTCCCCGAGCTTTTTTTCTCTTTCTTCACTAACTCCAAACCAAGTTCTAATTCTAATTTCCAGATAGAAAAAAAGTTTAATATTTTTTCCTCCAGTCGTAATTGAGTCTGCAACACTCAATTACAGTTTATAGCCAATCTAATAACTTGAATAAAATGAAGTACAAAAGTGAGAAATAAGGATTTTGATTTCAAAATTTTCCTATAGAATATGTGGAAACATGTAAATTAGTTAGTAATTGCAAATTTAATTTGCTCGAGGCTTTACACAAACCTCAACTATTATGAAATTAGATTAAATGGACAATGAAGGTTTTACTTTTCATCACAATCTCGTCGTTTCAATAAACACAAAGGTCAGATAAGATAATTAAAGTGTGGAATGTTATAGGAGATTCACGCAGATTATGATATTGAGCTGCATTTTCTCGCCTCAGGTTTCCTGATAAATTAGTATAAAGTTGAGTGAATGACCCAAGAACTTGCTTTTACCTGATGAGGAAGAAGTGAATTATGTGTATGGTTTCATTAGGTCAGGTCTAGAGTGCAATAACAAATCCGCAATTGCAACATTAATTGAGTTAGATCAGCTCTGTCCTAGCTGAGAAGCGTCTTTGCTATTAGATCGCTTGTTCATTACACACAACGACAACCACAGGGCTTGATATCAGTAAATTGAGTTTTTTGAATTTTTATTCCAGCTCGATTTTAATGAAGTTTACCTCTAAAACAGAAAACAGAAGCCATGGTAAACTTTATCGATATCTTGTTATTTTTATTTTTTTATTTTTACAGAAGTTAAATTGCGTTCTCGAATGCTCAAGTAAATGAAAGAACGAAAGAAATAAAAAACAAAAAAAGTCCAGGCAATTATAGATTTACTTTATTTATATCCCTTATATTCCTTAAGGAATAAAAATGTCTTATGTTTATTGGCTACACAAAAAAGATGAGATTGTTATAAAGTGAATCTTTTTGCTTTATGTATGGGGTTTGTTATTAAAGGATGGATGAAAACAGCCGCGTTAGCAATTGCATTATTACGCCATCTTTAGTTTATAGGCTTCTCTCCCACCTCCCCGATCTAATTAAGATTAAAATCAGTCATTTGGAGAAGGATTTAATGTCTGAATGTTAACGTTAATACTATACAGAAATGTTAAAATAGTATCTGTGTAAAAACGAATCGAAACCAATTAATTTCTTAAGCTTGAATCTAAAATTTAAATTTAAACTGGGCTTTTAGGTAAATTTTCAAAGAGGTTCTTCACCTTCAGTTGAAGTATCATAATATATCATTATAGATTTTGAGTTCAGGTGACCGCAGTCACTGACTCGAGTTACACACTCTTTAATGGTAGGTCTGATTTCTCAGGTGACGGATAAAAGGTCGCAAACCGAATTTCTTTATATCTTTAATCTTTTGTACTATGGAAACTACCCAACTACAATTTCCTCAGTAACACAAGAATTGTTATTAACTTTATAATTCAGATTATAATTGAGAAAATTGAATTTATTTTCTTTTCTTTTGAAATAAAGAAAATTGTAATGTTTACAACGTTACCTACTTATTGATTTTTTTTTAAAAAAAATAAAGTTTTTGAATCGATTTTGATTTTTGTTGGAAAAAAATATTGATCTGTCTTTATGCGTAAAAAAGGCAACAGGGTTTATGTGACACTTAACTGAATACTCATAAAAATAAGTGTGGATGTAGATGGCTTTAAGAGAACAAACCTAAAATAAAAAAAGAGATAAATGTTTATTAGGAGACATTGGTTTTATATTTGTCTACCAGCACCTCTTAATGCGTTTGAAAGCAAAGTAAATATATGCAAATGTGCGTGTGAAATTCTCATATCTAATGAATTTGTGTATGCTTGTGAAGCATTTAAAATATTAAAGTACAGAATGCAGTTTCGCTATTGTAATCTTATGTTATAGCACATAATTGGTCATTTTGTGTCATTTTTCAGTTTAAACCACTATTTCCTTTTATGCTTAACCTTTTTAATGCTCGTTTTGAACAATTCAATTAAGAGGTAATTCAAATGTTTGATAACATTATAAGTTATTTAAACTGTCAAAAGAAGTTTGCAAAATAAAAATAACGAATTACAAAGATTAGATATAACTGGACAAGTAAAATTTTGACATTTTAAATCTGTATTTGTGGAAATTTGCCAAAACTTTGTGAGAAAGAAATGAACAACGGTTAAAATATCGTCTTTATAATGCAAATTCAATAAGAAAATAAATATGAAAGTTAACAATAACTTTTTACGACAATTTCACTATTTTTTATTTTTGTTTTTATGTTTCGTTTTATTTTTTTTGACAGAATCAATTTCAAAATTAATTTATCTTTCTCGTTGAAATACGCATTCGGTAATCTAATCGCTAAGCAACTCATCAAGTTTCATCATTTCCTTCCATTACACGTTTCGTAGCTTAAATTACGCTATTTTAATTAAGAAAAAGGATTCTTTCTTAATCTTTTTAAGTGACCGTATAAAAATTTATAATAGTTGCTAAAATTCGACAATGATTTGTTATTTGTTTTCTAAGTGGAATTAAATTTCAAGCATCATATCCCATGCATGCTGCGTGCAATGGATTTCTCACCGCGCCTTGTGTAACGATTACTTCTAGACGGGTGCTTACTCTTAATGGACCCCAATCACACGCACACAATTTTGTCCGGCAATTAATCGTGTTGGCACCGGCACACTGTATTACGACCGTGTCGTTTTATATTTCTAGATAAATGATTTACATGCGCTCTGGACTTAACATCAAAAATTCCATTATACGAGTAATTAAAATTCATGTGATATCGACATACATTTTTTTCTTTTTCGTCTTTGTTTGCTTTCTTCTCTTTTCGACTTCACAATTGAACAATGCCATTATAAATTCAAACTCTTGTTTTCCCTACCAACAGCTATTTCTTTACTCTAACTAATTGAAAATTATGCTTCAGGTCACGTTGCCTTTTGACTCCAAAAACATTTTCGTTAAAACTTCGCTTCTGGTCAAAGTCAATTTAATTCTACAATACCATTTATCGTTCGTGCTAATTTGAAGATATGTTAGACATAACAATATTAAGACCAAAAAAAAATAAGAAAATAAACAAAATTCATATTCATTTTCATCTAATCCGATATGCATTTTTCAAGATGAATTGTGATTATTACAACGTTGTTTCGCTAAGATAAATGCAACTGGGATTAAAGTGGTAAAGTTTTTATGTAGGTTTAGTTTATAGAAGTCAATGATCGCAGGAGTGCAGTTAGGAACTCAAAGAGGAATTGGAACCCTGTGGTCAGGAAAAGGTTTCTTTCAAGAACGTGTTGGGGAAATCCCAAGGGTTCACCAAACTTGAAATGGCGAGAATAACTTAGATTGAGTTTAGACTAAACTAAAGGATGTTGTCATCGAGTAAATACAATTTCACTTAGATTTTGATTTGACTGATTTTTTATTTGTTTGCATTGTGGTGTTTATATGTTTATCTTACTTTTGATAGATAAACGGTAATCAAGATACTCTCTGTGCTAAAAATCGATAGGAAAGTAAACAAAGAACGGGAAGTGTTCGAGAAGTGTCAAATTCAAACATGAATCAGTTCATTCATGAAAATAAAAAAAAAATAGAGAAGCGCATCTGAGTGTAAATAACAAAATGAATAAAATACTTGAAACCAAAATGTAACCGAAGTCACAAAGCAGATAATAAGATATTTCGATTCAAAACCAACACATTTTCAAAAGGAATAAATTGAAATTGGATATATAAATATAATTTATATGCTGAATTTCTGGAATGCAGCAGAACAAACACAATACTGCAATCCACTATATCATAGTCGAGGCGTTGGGTTCAAAAGCCCCATAATCAGAAGCTCAGACATCATTAAAAAAGGCTTTGGACATTTTCCATAGTCTAGGCAAGTTTCTGTAAAGGTCTTATCTACATATTTTCACTGCGTTTCGCCCAAAATAGCTGAAATTATCATAAGACATAATACAAACTCATTTTGTAACACAAGTCTATCAAGTGCTCGCTGTATAATAGTAATATGCCTCAACTTTGGTAATTATTCACAGCATAACTTAAATTATTAGAAGCCTAAAAACCCATGAAATCGTGAATGCGGGGTTACTGGCTTGAAAATGGTTAATGTAATGATAGATTAAATAGAACAACTTACATAAGAAAGCCATACTTTGTGTATAAATATTAATTCTTGTTAATGAGCTGCTTGTCCCGAATAAATGAAAACAAAGCTGTAACTGCTTGGAGCTGAAGTAAACAAAACATAAAAATTTTATCAGAGTATTTAAAAAATAAAGAACTACTGGGTAATTAACATTAACACACTACATGATTTATTTACATTTAAAGGGCGTAATTATATAATGTACAAAATATGTTTTTCATGTTTTCAACTGGAAACATGATAATTGTAGTAATTAAATCACTCACGATTGAATACTGGTCAACTGATGCTGACAAAATTTTGATCACTTCATTCTACTAATCAATAGTATAGATATATTTATCACCAATTTTTTAAAAACACTCAATCACAATTTCTGATGAATCAGTTACGACTCTGATTTCACATCAGAGCAAGTTGATATATGTAGTTGGTTAAAGAAGGTTGCTCGAAAACAGTTTCATCTTCTTCCTTGAAGGTGAGTTTGTTTGTTTGCTTGTTTTAAAGTTAAAGAAAACATTTAAATTCACTAAAATTTAAATGAGAACTAGCAAATAAGAATAAACACTACCGATTAATTTAAAGTTTAAAAATGAAATACTCATAATTATATATTTATTATCT
>JAQFZN010001803.1:0-13887 GCA_034687075.1 Geophilus carpophagus
TTGAGTATCAGTTCCGAAATTTGATACAATAACATATCCCGGATGATACTTAAGGGTTCGAGTAAATGAAAAAATTTCTTTAGTAATAAGTGGAAAATGTATGGACCCATTGATAATTGCTTGCTCCTTTTTGAGCATTACTGTTTTTCGGTATGTGTTTAAATGTGAGCGAGCATCTGATTTTTGATTCTGAAATTATTTTTTCAAAAAACAATATTTTTGAATAAATCGTGTTATTGAGTTAATTTTTTAATCCTACCTCAACATTAAGTTGTTTGTAATTCGGATTAACAGGCAACCAAGATGTTGTTCCATTAGTGAAGCCGGAAAATTGTGAATCGTTCCATTGCATTGGAGTTCGTTCTGGATCACGATTATATTCTGTGTAGCGATCCTTAAAAAAATACAGTTCAAACTGGATAAATGAATTTTTAAAGAACCATTTGAACTCACTGGGCCAAACCAAACACCAAAAGGATCTTGAATTTGATCCCAAGCTATAAAATTATCAACCATTCCAATTTCTTCACCATAATAAGTAATCGGGGTTCCTCTTAGTAATAATAAAATCACATTAAATGTATCAATCAAATCTTCGTGTGTGCGGTTGGCTATTCTATTTTGATCGTGATTGCCAATCTGAAATTAAATTTTAAATTTCTTGCTTCATTTTTTATAAGCCCAAAAATAAGTTTATTTATAACTCACTATCCAATTGGACCATTTTGTTTCTGGAAGAAATTCCAACCAGCCCCAAACTGCATTGTATACATCCAACCCTGTCATTGAATGTTTAAGTTTCAAAATTAATTCGAAGTTAAAAGGCATATCAACTAATGGATGTGTATCATTTCCAAAATAAGGCAAAGAAAGTGAGATATTCACTGCACTTTCGACCATCATAAGTCTGGTAATAAATAAATGGAATTAATTATTAGTACAAAAGAATTAAGAAATAAAAGTGCTTATCAAACCGGTGCTGTCCATCACGTAATTCAAATTCTTGAAAAACTTCCTTCCAGTCATGAATTACATCAAAAAGTTCAGGCTGATTCCAAGTGTAAAGATGTTTGTAATAAAAATATTCACCCTATGTTATAAAATGTAACATGTTTCACAGTAATAGTTTGATAAAATAGTGTGGCATTGTCAATTGCCAAATCATCGAAGCAGAATATTATACAAAGAACACTCTTAGGTTGAGTTTCCTGCTGTGATGACAAGACATTTTTTATTATTGAGTAATGGTTTCCTGCTCTTGTGTTATTTAATTGATTTATATTGCTTAGTGCTGAAGTTGTGAAACACTATCTTAAGCATTAATTTACTTAAAGAATTATTGAAATACATTAAAGATATGAGATTTTTTACTGGTTTTGCTGTTGAGCCAGGAATTGGCGGTTCATCCCTTAAGAGTGGATCTTCGAATAAATGAGTAATAGCATCAATTCTGAATCCATCTACTCCTTTTTCAAACCAGAACCGTAATGCATTCTGCGTAAATAATTAACTTGTAATTGTTTACATAAGAGTAGATGTGATTAAAATTAAACTCACTTTCATTTCTTCTCTGACTTTAGGATTTCTAAAATTCAAATCAGGTTGTTCTTTGAGAAACTGATGGTAATAAAATTGCTTCCTAATTGGAGACCAACTCCATGCTGATCCACCAAATATACCTTGCTAGAAACGTGTTGGTATTTAAAAAATTTCTAGAGAAATAAAATTAAGATAATTATTATAATTACCCAATTATTTGGTGGTTGAGGACCGGTTGGCGAGTCTTTGCCATCTACCCATACATAGTAATCAGTATAAGGATCTTCTTTCCTTTCACTTTTCTTAAACCATTCATGTTCATCACTTGAATGATTTGGAACAAAATCCATAATAACTTTTAAACCTTGAAATTTAAAATTTAAAACAAGTTTATCAAAATATTAATAATCAGGTGTAATGTACTGCATTACCCCTTTCCTTCGATTTTTTAACGTAATTATCAAAATCATCCATAGTTCCAAAAAGTGGATCTATTCCAACGTAATCAGAAACATCATAACCAAAATCTTTCATTGGCGACTTGTAAATTGGACTCAACCACGTCCCATGCACACCCAAGTATTTGATGTAATCTAACTTTGACATAATGCCTATAGAAATTAAGTATTAAGAGAAAAAAGTAAGTTAAGAATTAAGTAAATAAAATTTAAATTGACCATTTAAATCGCCAATTCCATCTCCGTCACTGTCAGCAAATGATCTTGGATAAATTTGGTAAAGAACTGCAGTTTTCCACCAATTTGTCGGATCTTGTTCCTCAGTATAAGCATTTGGCGAGAAAATCAAAAAAATAAAGAGCACAAAAATCTGTGCCGATTTCATGCTGCTTTAGTGTCAGACTAACAATCTGGAATGTTTATAAGCACATAATTTTGTTTATATGTATTTTCGCCCTAAATATATTTATGTAATAAAATAAACTACACACCACAAATTGTTCACGTGGTAAATAAAAGCAAATCATACTCTCTTGCATAGCAATTACTTACATAAGCCCTGCACATGATTATACAAAAATTTATTTTCACAAAAGGAAACTGTGACTCTGCAAAAGAAACTGAATTAATTCTATTTTGTTGCATCTTTCCTGTGTTTAGCGCAGAAATTTAACACGTGTTGATTTTGAATTATGTACGTTCGTACATGCAAATTGTGTTTCTGCAGTATAAATTAAGCTTAAATAAATTTTTATGAAAAATAATTTATTAAATTAAATGTGTAGGCATATTTTGTTGTAAGCTTAAAATATGTGGTGCAAAATGTTTGAGAAATTGTTTATGAAATGTAATTAATAAACTATAAATATTTTATTAGACTCCAGCTGTTTGTAACTTGAAAAAAATCATTGAAAAAAACAAAATAAATGAATATTTATTACCATTTTTTAAAAATATAGTATTTGTACTCATTACAGTAATGCTTTATAATTAAATGAGAAAATAAATCAATGATAGGTGTTAATAAACTATCATTTTTATCTTCTAATTTTCAAGGCACTTTAGAAATTCCTCATCATTTGATACATTTTTTTTCGCCGATTGTATTAGTAACAAAAATAAATGCTTTCACTAATTAGTGTGTAATCCGATAAATTGAACAAAATACCTTTTAATTTTTTTTTTAAATATCTGGGCCAAGATATAAAAGTCATTTGAACTAGTAGAAGTGGTGCCAACTTTAGTTAATTATTGATTTGTTCCTATATTTGAGTTTTTTTTTATTAAAGTGATTTTGGATGATAGGATACAGAATATATTTTTGCAAATAGTAGAACATGACGTGCAGTAATATCTCAACGTTTTATCATGTGAAATATTATTCAGAAAATAATTTTTGGTAGCAAATCATATTGGCGGCAAAACAGTGGCAGCAAATCATACTACACCCCCAAAAATAGTAGCAAAATAAATATAATTCTTAATTTATATTTTCTGCTTATTTCTGCATTTGTTCCAGATCATAAAGCAGCTGTTCAGATTTCATTTTAAACGCATGTCTATTTTCTCCGTTTAAATTTCTAAGTCTTTGAGCCAAACTCATTACATAATAATGAACGTCATCTTCAGAATGTGAAATTGGATTAAGAATTTTCGAACTAAGCACGGAAAGTGTCGACGAAATATATTGTAAAGAATTCATTATTATATCTTCTGCATTTTCTTTCTCTTCAAAATCGACACTTTGCTCCCTGTGCAGATGATAGCTTTCTTCATCCTCGTCTCGATTTTCATCTTCTTCGTCATCGTCTCGATTTTCGTCTTCTTCGTCATCATAATCATTTTGGATTTGTGACGGTATTAATGACACCACAGAATGGGAATTAACCATCACAGTATTCGATAAAGTCTCTTCAGATTTTGACGTAGAAGGTAATAAATTCACTGTAAAATCAGAAACGTTAGGTGATGGTGAAGATGGGAGCATCTTAGTTGTTGGTTTACAGTCAGGTTCGTTTAATGCACGATTAATATTTTCATCATTTACAGAAGGCACTAATGATGCATGAACATGAAGATTTTCTGATAAATCTTTGCCTTCTTTGAGAAATATTTGTTTATTTGTTGGTGTATTTATTGGATTTATTTCAGCATTACTTGTTCTGCAATTAAAAAGTACAAGTAATTTATGTTTGTCATCTTAATAAATTTTTATTCCATAAATTTACCTTCTGTATCTCATACTCAGTTTGCTTCCTAAAATTTCTTCCAGAAGATTGTACAAACGCCATCTTGGTGGAGCAATGTATGCCTTATTTTCGTAGGTTTTTACTTTTATATGATACAGTCGTCTTTCTCTAATATATCTATCTTTAACACTTTTCCATTTCTTTTGAATAACGTTCGCTGCAAATAGATAAGTATTAGTTTATGTCATTTATGAAACAATTAATGTTTAAACGAACTTCAATCTTAGAAGGCAACATTTTTATGATAATGTTGCCTTCTAATATTGAAGTTCGTTTGAACATTAATCATGCATGACCAATAAGCAAAACAAGTGAAAAAAATTTAAATTTGTTTACCCGGCACTCGAAATTTTTTTGCAATTTCTTGCCACAAATTATCTCTCTTTACACCATTTCTAAAATCTGGATCCTTCGGGTCGTACAAAAATGAATACTGTCTAACGACGGAAATTAAGTCTTCGAGATTTACTTTATACCTGCGTTTTCCAGACGCCATTTTTGCCACGTAAGGATCGTCGACTGCAATTGGCTATATAAAAATGACGAGCGTCAAATTTTATTGCGTCATCTATCCTTTATAACGCGGAAAATTTAAATTTTTATTTTATTTTTAGTAAATTAATATTTTATAATTTAATAACTTTACAGGTCAGTTTTAAATAAGAACATTGAATGTAAAATTTAGGGCTTTTTCAATGGTGACTAGGCCGAAGGACCAAGGTTATTTAGGTCATTTAGGAATTGGACTAATCCATTAGTGTTGTGGGTTGAATGAATGAGATGTCATCGCTCCCAAATTTTTTTTTTGCAACGGTAATGCAACATCTAACCTGACCGTGTAATTGTAGGCCCAGACCAATAAATTTATTATGATATTTAAAATAAAAATTTTATGTTTTATATGTTTGTTAATAAATCTAAATGTTTACAGTAATAGGTCATAGTCCTCCTACTTGTTGAATATGTGTGGTAAAGTTATTTGTTTACAAAACACTTTTTACTTTATGTTCAATTTAATAGCATTTACTAATTCTCTAATACACAGAAGGAAATGAAGTTGCTTTTTTATCAATATAAACAAATGTGATGGTATACATTTTGAAAGCAAGCAAAAACAAATTACAAAGCAGTTAATAGTTGAAGAACAATTATTGAGCAAAAATGATGAGAAAAGGTCACTTTCTAGCAAAGTATTATTTTTACAATTTATATTATTTCTACAAATAATTTAAGTAAATGTTAATAGTAATCCCCTGAGTTTTATGAAACGCAGCTGGTAAAATTATAATTAAAAAAATTAATTCAACAGTGCATTTATTTAAAATTATTTATGTCACTTTAATGCAGTGTTAAAACTAATAACTCCCAAGTGTATTCTCTTCTTTTTTATCCTACCACAATTACATAAAAATGATTAAAAAGAAATTTAATTTCTATTTTTTTTTCTCTTACGTAACATGGGTGGAAGACTTTGTGGTAAGTGATCCCTTACATGTTGAAGTGAATGGCTATTGCGAGATTTTAAGTAGCCAATAGAAACGTATTTCTAAAGCAGTAATTAATTTAATTGTCTGTAATTATTTCTTTTCTTTGTCTATATTTTACTTATGTAAGCACAATTCTGTTCAAAACACTAATACTTATTTAAAATTTTTACACAAACTGAGTAAATGAACTTAAATTTTCAATTTTTCAATATTCACATCTTAATTTATAATTTCGAACAGATTAAAAAAATCATCCTCGAATGAACCTAAAATCACAGTTCTTAATAATCAACAAACATCTTGACACTGATAAAATTGTAATAAAAGAAATAAAAAATAATTCTGCAAATCATTTTACAGTCAAAAAAAACATTTCATAAGTAATTTACTAACTTGGAAATAATGATTCACCTAATTTATTTATTTATTTTTTCATTTTTTTCTTATCCTTATTTTATAAAAATATTTTAAACCATAGATGTAAAATTATTCCAACAATATGATACATTCTTTTTCTTTATATTATCAAGAATATATCGTATACTCTTGATATTATTTACAACAAATATTCCAACATATTAACATTAAACCACAACTAAACCCACAAAATTATAATTAAATTAATGTGCTATTATAATAAGTTTTTATATAAGTCATCTCACGTGCTAGAACACACGTGCTGACTTTTGCATTGCTGATATGCAAGTGGAGTGATAATGAGAAATAAAATATCAAGATAAATAGCTAATAATGTGAATATTTAACATCAATGCAAATAATTAAAAATTATAATTCTACCAATCAGTCTCGTATTTAATTTTTTGTTAAATTATTAATCGTTTATATTTTACTATTGCACTTAATTCTTATCAAGTAGCTAAGTCATAATTAAGTGGAATTGTCTCTGTTGAAACTCTAGGTCCTGGTGTTGGTGGTCGGTTTCGTAAAGGACTTTCTGGAGGAGTTGCTCCTGGTACCGGCAGAAATAGTTCTTCAGCTTTTCCATCTCCAGCCACATTGTATTTTTTATTTGCTATTGTATCACCATATATTTTATCCAACGACCCAACTGAACACATTATATCACCCATAGTCATAGTACTTTCTTTCTTTTGTTCTTGTCGAATAAGAAACCAATCAATGAGGAATATGGACGCAGCTACCACTTTAATGCCAGCACATATACCTATGTACTTATATCGGAATTTCTCAATATCATACATGAGACAAAAACCACCTCCATTACTACAGTGTGCTTTCCATAATAAACATGTCGAGTCAATTACATTGCCAAACATTATTGGAGAGGGAATATATCCTAGAATCAAAATGATTTAGTTTTTATTTTATCTAAAAGAAAAAATTATTAAAAAATTTACCAAATAGTCTGAAGATGACAAATTGCATACCAAGTGCAAACGATCTTTCATGTTCTGCAACCGATCTAGAATTTCGAAAATAAAATAATTAATATAATTCTTGAAAAGTTAGATTATTTCCATATAGCTGATGTCCAAAGAACATCCAAATGACCAAATAATGTCCTGAAGAATGTTCCTTACTCATCTCAAAACATCCATAAATTACAAAATAATAAACAATTTAGAGAACTAAATGGAAATTTTTCATCATCCATTTATTTTACATTCGTTTTTTTTTGTATTCAACTGTCAACCATTCATATTGAAATATATTCATTTCATATTCAATATTTTATAATTAAATTGAAAAACTGATTATGGGGTAAATCTCCATAGAAGATTAGACTTTTATTGTAATAAATATCAACAATAAGTATTCTTTCGACACATTTTGAACATTCAATGGACAAAATTGCTATTTGGGTTATTTATACCTGAGCACTATCATCAAAATAGGCATTTGCGTTACAGAAACAGCTAGAGACATTAAAAATAATAAAATCATGAATGGAATAATAGTATAACAGAAGTTGGCACATGGTCCATTGGTAGCTACAGGGACTATTGTAACTTCTTGAAAGTCATCTGCCGTTTGGTTGCTAATAATGCACTTGCAGTCAGCATAATCCTAAAACAATAATAGTAAACAATAAAAAATTTATTCTTACACTAAATATGTATCTTTTCAACCTCACCTGATCAAATCGACCTCTAGGAGTACGAGTTGTACATCCTGCATGGCATGGAGAGAAATAAGTGACGCCATTACTTCCACAAATAGGAGCGATGTCATTTGGTGAACATTCGCAGCCCATGTTGCAAATCGCTGTTAAATTCACTTGAAACTTCTCGGTGTTAAGAGAATTGCTTTTAACGCAAATAAACAACATAAATTTAAAGAGAAAAATATTTGAAAATAAATATTTACTTGAAATAAGGCATTGTTGCTCCAGCCATTTTAACGTTATCACAGCCAAGGAAAAACAGGAGGCAATACATTAACAGACATATCATATTGCAAATAAGAATAAATTGGACGGCACCTAAAAGCGAGAAAAAGAAACAGCGCAGCTTTAGTACTCAATATGTTTGTAGGCATAATGAATATGCAGATTACCTTTGGGCCGAAGTTGAAATTTTTTCAAAACAAATCCTCCTATAAATATTCCAATGCACGCCCCAGGAATTGCAATTCCGCCTAAAATAAAAATTCAATTGAATAAAATTTTTTTAAATAAAAGAAAATATGAATTTAACCTGTGAAAATATTCGCTTGACTTTTACTGATGCTGAACTGCGTTTCCAAATACTTTGGCAAAAAAACAACAAAACCACTGACGATTATTAATTCCATACACGAACCGAGACATGTGACCGTGTACACAGGATTGTACAATAAATTCAGCATTGATTTTGGGATATCTGAAAATTTACGTATTGACAACGAATTTAAAATATTTTTAAAATTTATTTTCTCCATTACAAACCTCGAACACTGTTCCCATATTCTTCTCTTTCTTCATCATTAAATTTACGTTTGGAGTATGCAGTATTAAAGGAACAAGAAGTGTTTTCCGATGGTATTGTTGTCATACTTTTCTCATCCAAGATGAATTTTGCATTCCGAAGCGATCTTAATCGCTTGGGAAAAGCAAACACGGGAACAGACACAATAAGCAGTAAGCAACCGATGATGAGGAACCCGCCCCACCAAGCTCCAACCCAACGGGGATCATTAGGAGTAATGTTTAAGTCATCTGAGTTGTACGTGAGAGCATCCACGTAGAATGATAATAAATAGCCACCTAATAAGAAACCACACACGGGTCCAAATGCTACCATACTATACAAACAACCTAAATAAAAGACAAATAAACTTTAGTTCAAAGTTTACGAGGTGTGTTGCACATATGTATATACCTATATACAAAGCTGCACTTTCCCGTTTTACATGATCATCGATGTAAGTAGTGCCCAGAGTAAATAGCGGTGAACCACCACAACCGATAAGAAGTTGTGCCAGCATAAAAATAAATACAGCTATAGTGTTCGATGACTCGCCTTCAGTACACCAATGTCGATTTATATTACTTCCACCAGGTGAACCAAGAAATCTATAGGAATAAATAGAAAATCGATGTGAAATTTTGTGTTTATTGAATATTTTAAACTTATTTTAAGAAAACTGTGCAGATAAAAATGTAGACACTGATATGGTAATTAGAATTCAAATTAATATTGCAATTTATTGTAATGATTATTATTACTTGGGGTCAATTTTAATGGTTGAGTAGTTTGCCACGCTTGTTTATCAGAACAAGGATTATGGCTTTAAACCTGAACGAGGACGTTGGGATTTCTTTTAATAAAAATCTTGAAAGCTTTAGCTTTACTTCAGCTGTCACTTCTGTGTATCTGTTTATACTTCAACCGTATATGAACTCTTAATGGAGATAAGGGAATCCTGGCAGGCAAATATCCAAGAAAATGATGGAATTTTGCCTCTCGGGTAATTTGAACGCAGACGCAAGCTAATAAATCGTAGACTGCATTTAGTTTTTATATTTCAAGTTAAAAAAATAAAATTAAACATTATTTTCCTATTTTTTGCATTACTTATTGGACTTTTAAACTGGAAAATTAAAGTATTTAAATATCGAGGTCACGTTAATTTTTTATATATTAAAAACAAATCAAAATAATTTGAAATATTTAATACAGGTCAATCTACCGACATTGAATCAACACTAACCTGACCTTGACAGCAAATTTAATTTTTTTTCTTAAAACCAAAATTGTACTAAATTATACTAATAAAAGGTCTTACCCTGTATGATCTTGAATCGTAGCAACTCTGCAGATATTTTCTTGCGTTAAGTTACGTGTAATCTGACCTTCTATCGTATATCTCTCGGTAGTAAACTGAGGTAATACAAAGACAATTGATCCTATTCCCATTACAATTACCCCTAAAGAGAGAGGATATAAAAAAGTCATAAAACATACATCAAATACCCATACAACAGAAATAATAATTAAAGAACTTATTATTTAATAGTAGGAGCAAATTTCTAATTTTAATTCCCAAATCATAAATCAGAATATGCATTAAATAACTACCTATTCCAAGCCATACTGGTATATGACGACGACTGCCTAAGTAACTGACAAATATAATGGTTATTAGATTGCCAATCTCATAGGTACTCGCAATAGCCCCAGACAGGCCACTGGTGATATCAAAGCGTTTTTCAATCGTCGTTATGACGCTATTGAGGTAGCCTGAGGATAATGTCTGTTGCAGTGTGACTAGGACACAACAGAGAAATACGAACACCTAGAAAATAAAGTGAAAATAGATTATTTGGAAACGAATTGAAAAAATTGCTATTGTGTACTTTGATATTGGCAAAGCGTTGAAGGCATCGTGGACGTAATCTGCAGATTCCACAGTCAAAATCGTCAGAAGTGATGATTTCTTCAGAAGGTGCTCTTTTTGGATACGTGATTCGCTCTGATTTCTCACTTTGTAAAAATTCACAGGTACTTGTACATGTTGATTCGGTGATTTCGCTATCCTCTGATGGAGGTGCCTTTTAAAATAATATTCGGATTTAAATTTATTCACCTTTATCATTATTAATAAATTGAAAAACATGTTAAGCTTTTAACTTACGATTGACATCTTATAAAAATTTTAAATCTCATCCGCCTTTTTTCTCCATAAAATTTTCCAAGTAATTAATTTAAAAAGGAAAATTAAGTGATAATAAATCTCTTTAATTTTATTCTAATGTCTTGTTCATTAGAATTAATTTCTAAAAATTACTTCCTTGTACATTTGCTTTAACTTTTCATTTTCATATATTCAAAAATTGTCATTATTATACACGTGTACTGTGTCGCATTGTTGATAATCTGATTGCTGTTATTATTTGTGATTTTCCCCATAAATTCAAAAAAGTTGGCGACTCATATGTTTACCTGCGAGTACAATCCACTGATAGTGTAAACAGAAAGTTCGGACTTATTTTCTCGGCTGTCTTTTCTTTCGAATCCATTGACGCCAATGTTGGCCATGATTGAATGCCTGAACAAGCCCACTGATTCATTTCAAGGGAAGCCTGATTAAATAGAAACCAAAACAGTTTAGTAGACACTATTTACTCATAACATAATCCCTCTAAAAATAACTATTTCATTTAACTTACGAGGAAATTTATCTGCAGTAATTAATTTACCCTTAGATAAATATTTTACGAGCTGATTAATAATTAATGCTTTTTTATTAAGTTTTTATTCTAAAATATGATATCAACCGTAATGAATATTAAGTTAATGTAAATATATATATTATGGTCATAAAGCAGAACTGGTTGATGGCAATCTTTAGATTTGTTTGTGATCATCAATTAAAAAACAGAATTAAAAATTGATCAAAATGGTGGTCTTTGAAAATGCTATAAAAAGAATCACCGTTGGAGCTAGCATCTTGCACGAATCAATAGAACGAAAATAAGGCACCAAGCTCAAGGTCGTTCTCTTTCATTCTAAAAGGACTTTTAGATCATATGCAATATTAGAAATACCTATTAATAAAATTATTAATTTTGCATTCAATACCTTGGAATTTTTATTTAGAAAAAAAATTTATTTTTTTGATATTTGGACGTAAAAATAAAATGCATTACATTTTTAAAATTGGATTAAAATGCATTGCGTAAACTACAACCAAAATGTTAATCACTAAAGCTTGATTTAAACCAGCAGTGACTGAGATCAGATCGATAAATTCACCGCCCACTCCTGAGATTCAGCAGAAATGATTTACGCTTCTTTCATCGTTTAAACCGACATCACTTTAACACGAGTATTGGCAATAAGTATTGAAATTCACACGACACTACTTAAAACTATATCTCATTTTATTTTCATTTTTATAAGCAGATAAATAAACTTTTATTCCATGTTCGCTTTAAATTGCGTAATAAATATAGATCTAAAATAGATATATTAGTTAAAGTATTAATATAACAACACATTGAAGGTCATGGATGATTGCAATAACATCGGAAAACAACATTAATCTATTATGATATTAGAAAATATTTTTCACATTTCCTCTACTATTAATAAATGAAAAGAAATGATCGATTCTGAGCCAATATCGATTGTCGATTTTATCACTATTTTTCTCGCCGCAAATTCCTCACTAGCCGGATATTGTGATGAAATAAAACTTGGCCCGCTTCAATAATACATTGATTTTTATAGTCGTTTATCCTTGGCAAAGACCCCTATATATATTTTTAAAAATAATAATACGAAAGTTGATTTCCGTTTTATTTTTTTAACTAAATGGATGGTGAATGATGAGTGATAAAGGTGAGAATTCATTCCGCTCATGCATTTTAATATAAGATAAATTGCATAAGGAATAAAGATAATTTTTTTTAGAATTCATCATGCAAAGAAAGGCTAATATGTATATGCTGCATGTTATTGTTGATAAAAAAAACATGTTGGAGTAAATGTACAGTACACAAGCTCTCATTTAAAATTTTTAATTAAATTTCTTTTTAATATGCAAATTACAATCGTTATTAAATTGAAGTTTGATGCATTGAAGCCGATGCATTAAATGAAATTTTTTATGAGTTATACACAAAATATATATTAGATTTCTTTTATTTGGTTTGCTGAATTATGCAGAAAGTTTATCGATGAATGATTTCCTTTCCTTTCGATTCAGAAGGTAACATAATCGAAAATTGGCAGAGGAACTGAATGCGATAATCGAAAGGTAGAAAATGATAAAACCAAAACTAATTACTTGTACATTATTACTTTTTTTTATTAGTTTTTTAAGATATAATTTATTGCATAGTAACAAGTATTGCGAAATAATGGGATTTTTATTAGTAAATGGTTTTATTTGGTTCAAAGAATTTAAAAAAATTCATTACAACTGACGTGCGTGAGTGTTTAATTAGTTTTTTTATGTGAAAACTTGAGCAAATTGTAAACTTCACACCATTGTGAACACGATATATTAAAGAGATGGATCCATCAAGTTTTCTATGGAAATTTTCTATTAATTTAATTTAAAAAATATTTAGTACGGTTTTGAAATAGAAAATTTTTCAGTACAAAGTGCACAATCAAATCCACAAAACACTGTGACAAAAACCTCTAATACTTTCCTAAACTAATAACAAATGGAATTTCGCACACACATACCTCAACTTAATCTTGCCACCATTGAAATTGCAAACGGAAACTATTGCAAATCATCAATCAATCTTAAATTGCAAAATTCGCAAAATGTTAATATAATTTATGTGAAAACTTAAATCTCTTTCCAAAATCGTAATTTGACTCGCAATCATACGAATCAAGTACTCACAGATTTCAGACAGATTCAAACTACAAAACCACAAGTACACACTATCCATAAAATTTAAATGGCTTTGCTCCATAAGCTAGTAATGATCAAAAAATAAAACAATGATTGAACAATAAACTAGACATAAGTGCACTCACCTGTATAAATAGACTAGCGTAGGAATACTACTAACAACAGTTGCTAGGTTACAAATCTTAATTTCTTTCCTAGATCATTTGTGTTATCACTACTGCAACTTCATAGTTGGCATTGATGTTGCAGTAATGACATCACAAATTATAGATTTACATCCTAGCAACTATTATTAGTAGCCTTCCCACACCTGCA
>JAQFZN010001804.1:0-13887 GCA_034687075.1 Geophilus carpophagus
ACCAGTTTGAGGTAAATGAATTACTCAAAAATACTTGTAATGAATGGAGGATCTTATTGGTGCACTCCCCTTGTAAGTGTAATAATAATGAGTGTCTTTGTTTTGAACGTCAGTTATGTGACATTATAATGAGTGACTATATAAGCCAAGTGCAGCCTATATGATTTACCACTTCTGCTGTAGCCTCTCCCCAATGCAAACCGTGCACACTGAATGTCATTTGATGTAATCATTATTCACCATAAATGTAAAATAAACATCATATTTACTTATTATTCATATGCAAGACTCAGTCTCAGCTCCATCTACCCCCTCTCACATATGGTAGCAGAGAATGGTTGCTGCCTAGGACCTTGAATAATAAGAAAAATCCAAAGAATTTAAGAATTTAAGAAGAAAGGAAGAGAAAAAATCAGATTAGCACAAAAAAAACTTAATTTTCTCACTAAACCAAAGAAGTGAGATACAATTTCCAAAGGAAGAAGAAATAACTAAGAAGTGAAAAATATTTATTTTCCAACACAAAGAAAAATTTCAAGGATGCATGACAATGAAGAATGAGTGCAATTCCATTGTTGTGCAACAACAACTACAGCAACTGGAGTGATTAATGGAGGCATTCCTAGAAAGAAAAGAAGTATTCGAATTAGGAATAGAAACAGAAGAGCCAATTAAACCCAAAAATATAATTGATCCCTTATATGCACAAAAGATGAAAGAATGGAAAGAGTGGAAAAATGCTAATTCCAAAGCACGATGGTACCTTATTGAATATCTAAGCCCATCAAAAAGTAGCTTGTATAGAGATCAAAAAGTAGCAAAAAGGATCAGGAATGAATTGAAGAATAAAATGAAGAAAAAAGATTCAAAGGAAAAAATTTTTGCATTAGAAAATTTGACCTCGATTGCCATGAAATCAAGAGAAACAATTTTAGAATATTTTGATTGAGCCAAAACGATGCGTCAAAAATGCGATGAAACTGGAAAAAAAATCAATGATGATAAATTATTGCACTTTATCGTTAAAGGATTAAGAAAAGAATTTAATTCCTGCAAAACTGCCTTTAGATTCATTAAAATCAATTTGAACAGCGCGCGCCAAGGACTAATGGCTGAAGAAGCCAATCAGTGATCAGGAGGACAAAACGCATATAAACAATCACAGCGCAGCAAGTCATCATTAGTTCGCGAAACAGTCAGGATGGCAGACGCACCAAAGAAGCAGTGTTACAACTGCAGATCAAAAGAACATTTGAGAATTGAATGTCATCGCGGGATAAAATGCTTTGAATGCAATGATTATGGACATAAATTGTTGATTTTAGTCCTCATGGAAGTTTTGAAGAAATAGATGGAAAAGCCAAAACATCTTTACTTAGCTTAAGTAAATACAATTAGGAGTGTAAAACAAAATTATAATACCAGGAGTGCCACCTGGTGGGCAAATACAACATAAGCTATTTACACAAAATATAGTAGCTCATAAGGAGCCTACAAAAGTTACAAAAATTTCATACGTAACCTAACATAAATCAACAGAATGCCCAAAATTAGGAGATAAGAAGAAAGAAAATAGAAATTTAAGAGCGAGATCAAAAATTCAAAATGGCAGCAGATTGCAAATCAAAAGTAAAACCATGCGGTACTCCGATGCAAGGAAAGTTGAAAAGAAACCAGAAAACAAACGATCGGCGCTTACTACGACTGATAAGGAAGAAAAAGAAGATTTTTGGGATAAAGATTGGCCAATTGATGATCAGGAATATAAATTTAAGGAAATACACAATTTTATTACTGATAATAAGGAAATTAAATGATGTATGGGATGTATAAAAACTACATGTGCAAATTTATACAAGGAACCGATATTTAATACTATGATAGATAATCGTGATGAAAATATGATCATTAAGGAAACAAACTTAGGGAATGGGATAATGAAACAAGTTTTTGCCAATAATAAAGTTAAATATAAGTTAAAAAATTCAATTTTTAATAATGAAGAAGAAAAAACAATGTATGAAAATAAATATCAAATTGAACATAGAACAGATGAAATAACATATAAACAAGAATGTTTATTAGATGAACTAAAACAAAATGATGAAAATCCAGAAATCGAAAACTGGGACACAGATGATGATTCACTAAAATATTCGGCACCAATTTTGAAACACATTAAGATAGTAGTTACAAGTGCTTATACAAAACGAATTGTACCTGTACAATTAAGATACAATGAACGCCAAAATCGAAAAAATATTTTTGATGTCGGATACAAACAGGATAGGAGACCAGTTTATTTATTATGAGGAAAAAAGGACGTAAATTATGAACAATTGAATGAAAATGACGAGATAATAATGATGAAAATGCGAGAAATTAATTACGTTGAAAATATACAACACATGGCAAAGAACTTAAAAGGCTTTATCAAAAGAGAAAAGAATGGTACAATTTATGAGAAATTCACGGAAATGCAAGCCATTGCCCGCGATTGCATGCACTATAAAGATCTGCCATTACTGGAAGAAAGTTCACCAACTGATGAAGACGACAGATGTATGTAAAATTGCATGTTACCATAAGGAAGAATGTACTTGTGAAATGTGTGAAATTTATTGTTTGAGAAAGTTGCATAATATTAAAGTTAATAAAGAAAAAGCTATGGTTGTGCAACACGAAGAACCCGAGAAAGAAAGAGAAGAAAACAATGAAGAAAGTGATGAAGAACCAAAACAACACAAGAAGAACAAAGAAAAAGATTGGATTACAACCGATTCTGAAGTCAGCGAGTATGAAGATGCAGAAAGTGTATTATTTGTATGAAAAAAAATATCAAGAGATGTAAACATAAACGTTTACATTGTAGGATTTCAAATAAAATTGGGGAATTAATACATGTTGATCTCATGGGACATTTTCATCCCGGAACATATGATAATAAACGATACATATTAATTATGGTTGATGACTTTAGCAGAAAGATATTCACTGCTACTATGAGAAAGAAATCAGAAACTCCCAAATTAATCAAGCAACACCTAGTTATGATTGAGACCTAAACAGGAAATCAAGTTAAACGATTACATTTCGATAATGGTAGGGAATTTGTGAATAAAATATTGAGTGAATATTTATTAAGAAGAGGCATAAAGCATGAATTAACTGTCCCATATACACCTCAAATGAATGGAATAGCAGCAAGAAGTAACCAAGAAATAATGAAAATAGTTAGGACCTTAATGATAGATTCTCAATTATCTGAAATTTATTGGAGGGAAGCGTTACATTGCGCAACTAGAATTAAGAATTTGACATACACTAAGATGCATGATAGTACTCCCGAAGGTGTATGGACTGGGAGAATACCTAGTATTAATTACTTGAGACGCTTTGGTTGTGTAGCAATTATACACAAGCAACCCCTTCCCCCGTTGGGGGAGTTTCTATTTTGACTCTGGATTTGAAATACTCAAGGGCTCGTTCATAAATAATATCACACTAATTTTTGCTATTTTTGATACCCCCTCCCCTTCGTCACAATTTGTCACAAAATCTTAACCCCCCTCCCCTAACCTAACATTACAATAATGGAGCATCCCATCATATAAAGTGGTCAAAGACACAAAACACAGTCATGTAAAGATGCACAAAAAATACAGCCAATCAGCTTCGTTGACCAAATGCATCAACCGGAAGTGCACGGATTGACGAAGCTGATTGGCTGTAATAATAAACAATGACAGACAATTTATTCTCTATTCTTATTATAGATACTAAGAATGGTAAAGTTCTTCCAAGAACATGGTATTTTTGTCAGCTATGCTAGTAATAGAAAGGGATATAGAATTCTCATGCATGACAATAATACGATAAAAGAACATTATGACGTAGAATTTATTGAAAATAAATTAGATTTTATTTATTTGAATAATGAATTGACAACAGAACAGGATATAGATAATAATAATAAGCATAATAACAATGACTTTAATGACAATGAATATGATAGTGTTACCAACACAGACACAGGTCTTGAAAGCGACGACCTTAATTTAGATCCAGAAATTAATATTTCTAAAGAAGAAGATGATCAGCAGACAGCCATCACTTTAGATTTAGGACTTAATAAAGGAATTAATGATGCTTCTCAACCTAGAGGGGAATCCATCATTGGAGGTGCAGATGGCCCTCCAATACATGACAACGATGATGATAATGATATGCGACCCTAAGGTCGAGGAATAAAGAAAGGATCTACTCAAACTGTAATCCACGTCAGGGATTATTTACAGCTGCAAGAGAATGAGAGCACTTTAGTACATACAGTTGTGCATCGCTCTCAGAGACTCCAAAGCAAAATATTATTTGCTAATGACATAATTGAGCCAAAAACATATGATAAAGCTATGAATAGCCCTCAGAGGAAACAATGGCTTAATGCCATGAAAGATGAATTAATAATATGGAAAGGTTAAAGGTATGGAATGTTAGGACATTGCCAAAGAACAAGAGGACTGTTAAGTCCAATGGGTTTTCAAGATCAAGCTTGCTATTAATGGGGAAGTGGAGAGATACAAGGCCCGACTTGTAGCAGTCGAATGTTCACAACGTTCCGGCAACACTTATGACGAAACTTTTTTGCCTGTCTCCTGTACCGAGACAATTAGATTTTTGATTGCTGTGGCTGTCCAATATGGCACCACAATTAAACTGAATGATGTAATGATTGTCTATTTGAATGGCAGGTTAAAGGAGGACATTTGGATGAGGCCTCCACCTGGATTTAATCAGGATAGTACTAAAGCTTGTAAGCTGAACTGGTCAATTTATGGGCTTAAGCAGTCTGGCTGAAATTGGCACGAGTATTTAGATAAGATATTAATTAAGATTAGATTTAATAAATCCCAGGATGATGAATGTCTTTATTTTAAGTATGAAAATAAGAGTTAGGTATTTATGGATGTGCATGTTGATGACTGCACAACTGTAACCAATAATAACAAATTAGAGAATAGAATAATAGGATTAATTAAAAGAGATTTGATATTATCTACTAAGGTTAATCCTAGTCAAATATTAGAAATGGAATTAAATTATGATGATAAAGAGATTACTTTAACACAGAATGCTTATATAAGAAATTTATCAGTGAAATATGAAATGATAGATTGTAACCCATCCAAAGATGTGGGTGATGTCAATCAGAACATTGATGAATATGAAGACAGTCCTGAATTTGATAGGAATGATTACTAACAAATTTCCAATGGAGCAAAAAAGGCAAAAATATTGGAAAATTATATTAAAACCAATAACTATTACTACTTATTTTACTTGTGTACTCATTGTTTAGACTCTTTAGATTCTTGCCGCCAATAAAAGATTTTATTTTATTTACACATTATAATTAAAATTATTTTTTCATTATTTTAAAATTGCAACTTAATGAAAGATTAATATTAAAATCATCTTTTCTGTGTGTGGAATTGTCAAAAATTATATTTATGAAAAACAAAATGCTTTATTTTCTATCAATATTTATTGATATTAACAGCCATATTTACTTAGAAAATACATGACACCAACTACAACAAACTATATCTAAATCAAAACTTATTTAATTTTCTTTTAGAAGAAAGATAAAGCATGAGTAACTTGAAACTAAAGACACATTTCTTAAATTTAAAACAATCTTTACAGAACAGATGACAGTTAGACTAAGCTAAGGTCATATTGCATTCGTGCTAGAAAAATCATTTCTGTAGTGTGATTTACAAATATCCTGATGAAAAAGTATATTTAAAAACATTAATATAAAAAAACTTTGAGATTTCTTCTAACTGTGGCACTCGTAAAAGTAGCCACATTCAGTAACATGACTATTTTGATGGCATTTAAACCATGTAAATAGTAGGCTTATGCTTATAACTGTTTAAAATAAAAATAACCATAATATATAAAAAATAACATTAATGTATTTGTTCAAGTTTGTGTTAATACAAAAATAAATATCCCTGCAGTGGATGATCCCGTTCAGCCAGATAACTCGGACTGTGGAACCAAGCAGTTTCAAGAAGATTATCTGGTAAGTTATTTTTAAAAAATTTTTGCCTTTTATTCTTTTATGCCTTTTTTAACCTGGGTCGTCGAACAAGCACACTCTAGAATCGGTCGATTCTCCTGTGTTGCCCCGACAGAGAACGCTTTACAGCGGAGTCTCGTTTCTCGTTCTGTAGGAGACGCGTGGTTAGGTCTGAATGGCTATCCATTGCCCCCTTCATAGCTCGCGCCGTCGCCACGTGGTAGTCTCAAGACTGGCGATGCAGCTGCTTATTTGTTGTGCCTTGACCTTTATTTCCGCTCTTAAAGCAGAACTGGCACAGTTTTTTATCTTTTAAAATTTTATCTTTTAAATTTTTATTAGTGGCTTGCTGGTCAGTTTTAAAAATTCTGACCACGCATTTTTGGCCCTAACTATGCCTTTTTAGACCTAACCACGCAGGTTCCTTTGTTCTTAAGGATGCCTCCTTTTTATATTTATTATTTTTGGTTATATTTGTTAAATTTGTTATTTCTGTTTTCCTGTTTTTCTCTTGATGACTGGAAAACAACCAATCTTTTGTTAATTTTTGCGATCCTTTTGGGCTTGCTGAAACAAAAAAAATTTTTGACTTCCGGGTCACTTCCGGTTGGCTTTAGCCCAGTTAAACCAATTTTTTCCCAAATCATTTTCTGATCTGGTGAATTTTTCTGTAGTTTAAAGTGCTTTGCATCTCACATCCGATGCTGCCCTTTGGTTGTTTTCCCGCATCGCTGACCACTTAATTCATGTAAATGGCACGTTTTTGGAACTTTTCACGTTGCCGGGGCGCTTTTTTAGCTTTTTACAGGTAAAAGGGCAGCGCCTCATGATTATTTTTAGGTTGCAAAACCACACTTATGGGTGTTTATCGTTCAAAAGCCACGTTTTGTTGGCCTTATGCCACGACTGGCCACATTATCGTTCATTATTTGTTTTTTCTTTATTTGTTTAGTAGTTTTTTCTGACCTAGTTATAATTTGTTTCTCGCCCTCTTTCTGTCAGGGCGCTTTCGAGGATTATGAGAAGGATCTCTCGAATGCCATGGTCCCTTTCAAACAGGGTTATGCGAACTTTCCTGGAAAAAAGAAGTTTGCAGAGTTGGACAGCACGGATGACTCCGATTTTGAGGATTCCGATGACGAGTCGGCAAAGCCTTTTTTATCCAAGGAGATGGAGAAACTGATCTGTCACTCCTTCAAAGACCGGCCTGTTAGGAAATTAAAGGACTATAATAAGCTCTTCCCGAGGCCAACCAAACAGCTTCCTTTCCTAAAGAAGAGCCTTTTGGACAAACACATCAAGATATGGTTTGGTGCTAACCACACCACCTTTGATCAAGCAAAGGAGAAGTCACTCTTGGCTCTGAGCACAGAAGTTCTGCGACCGGCTGCCGTTGCTGCTCACGTTATAGACCATGTACTATCGGATTAACACATGTCTAAAACGGAATCCATCAAGGCGATGAAAGCTGTCATTGCTTACTCCTTGAATGCCAACCGCCTGATAAACGAGGAGAGAAGGCAACACGTCTTCAACGCCACGGCCGGCCGGTACAAGGGGGTCATAAATAACTCCGACACCATCAATTCTGCCTGTCAGCTTTTTAATGGAAATTTTTTCGAGAATTTCACCAATGTCGTATCGAAGTTTGATCAATTTGGAAAGTTGCGTAAGAGTCTGTTACAGAGCAATGCCCCCCGGCAGGCAAGGCGTCCAAATGCTCCTCGGCAATTTGCAGTAGGTGTATCGACAGGCAGCTTTTGTTTACCAAAATATAATGCTACGCCCTTTTCTGTTTCTAGCCGAACCGTGCCTATTACTCGGCCCCAGGCAACAGAGCTTTCCCTCTTCAACTGCAGTACCAACCCCGGGCGCAATCATATAGACAGGCAGCTTATCGATCAAGACAAAACCGGTTGGACCAACCCCAGCCCCCCTTTCAAGAAGCCCCCCGTCAGCATGAATGGGGGCGAGCATCCATTCCTAAAAAAGGTATTAGATTATTTGAATTCCTTTCGCATGCTCGATAACCTCCCCCTCGCAGGTCGCCTCCCCTTTTTTCTTAACACTTGGCGCTTGTTTACTAGAGACTCCTGGATTCTTAACACCGTCCAAGGTTATGAAATTCCCTTTCTTTCTACTCCAGTTCAGTCTAAACCTGCTTTTTGTTCCTTTAACTCCGAGATAGAGCAACTTCTTGATAAGGAAGAGAAATCAATGCTGGAAAAAGGGGCAGCTTACCCCGTCCAGCTGACGCAAGGGCAGTTTGTGTCTTCTCTTTTCATCGTTCCTAAGAAGGATGGAAGGCATAGGCCCATTATTAATCTCAAGCCTTTAAATAAATATATCCCGTATTAGCACTTCAAAATGGAGAGTGTCAATACGGCTATCTCCTTATTGGACAAAAATGCTTTCATGATTAAGATCAACATGTCCGACGCGTACTGGACTGTCGCTATTCATCCTGACTTGCAAAAGTACCTGCGCTTCTAATGGAAGGGGCAGCTTTATGAGTTAGGCGTCTTACCTTTCGGCTTAGGTCCAGGGCCTTACATATTTATCAAGCTATGTCACGTAATTGCAGGCTTTCTGCGTTCTTTTGGGGTTAAAATCGCTGTTTTTATTGACGATTGGTTCGCTACTGATTTGAGCAGGTCCACCCTAATTAAGCATAGAGATTTTATGTTTTCTCTTTTCCGTGCGTTAGGTTTCAGGGTTCACCCTAAGAAGTGTCTCCTGGATCTCACCACTTCTTTGGTGTTCCTGGGCTTCTCTCTTAACACTTTGGATTTCTCTGTCTCGCTCCCCGAGGATAGGGCCAAAGACATCAATTAGAGCTCTTCTGTCCTCTTTGTCGATTAGTGTCAGGGACTTAGCCGTTGTGGTAGGTAAGCTCAATGCGACAATCATTGCCATTTCTGCAGCCCCTCTTCATTATCGTGGACTTCAAATCTTGAAAGCTTTTCACCTCCGACAGAGCACTTATGATTCGTCTTGCGCACTCAACTTGGAATTTATAATACGACAGTCATTGCTGCGATTAATAATTTGGGTAGCCCTTGTGCCCCAAACTTCACCGCTATTCCTCAAGACCTCTGGTCTTGGGCGATGGTCCGCAACCTGACTGTTCAGGCTGAGCACATCCCAGAAAAGTTAAATGTTCGCACTGATCGTGCCTCCAGAGGAGCCATCTTAGACTCTGGGGATTGGCAGCTGGCCCCTTTGGTTTTCCATGACCTTCACCGTAAATGGGGTCCCTTCGATATGGATCTTTTTGCATCGAAAAACAATGCCCACTTAACTAGGTTTTTCAGTCGTCTGCCCTGTTCCGGGGCCCTCGCCTTCAATGCCTTCATGCAGGATTGGGATAGCGGCAAGTTGCTTTACGCTTTTCCTCCTTTCTGTCTGATTGTCCCCTTGTTAACTAAGATTTGTCAATCTGTGCTGCCAACTCGTGTTGTCCTAATAGCGCCGGTTTAGCCAACTCAAGGATGGTTTCCATAAATTAATCTTTCTTTTATCTTGCCATAATGCTTTATTCATTTTGTTGTTTTTTCTCTTTAGTTGCTTTGGGTGTTGGCCACGGAGAACCCTATTCTCCTCCCACAGCTACCACACTTGCTGTCGAACTACCTGAACCAGCCGCACCCCCTGCTCCAGTCAGGAGCTCTAACGTTAGCCGCGTGGAGGCTGTCCTCCATCCCCTGCGAGAGGAGGGGCTTCCCGCTAGCACTTTCAAATGGATGGAACTTTTCTGTAAACGCAACAAATCCCAGCAGTACAATAGCTACTGGAGCACGTGGGCCAAATGGACAGATTCACGATTGGTGGACCCTGTTTGACTGTCTTTAACTGACTTTGCCTCCTTTCTGATCTCCCTAGCAGATTCTGGCCTAAGCGCATCTTCTATTAGAGGACACAAGTCCGCTATTTCCCAAACCTTACTTCTTCTAGGTCGTGAGGATTTCGCAGCAACCGCTTTAATTTTGCGACTTATCAAAGATATCATTGTTGCGAGACCACCAAAACCAAAATTCAATTTTGTCTGGCACGTTAGAACAGTCCTAAAGTTTTTGGATTCTTTTGCCATTATCAAAGGTTCGACCTTCTTACAACTGAACCAGCGTACTTCCATGTTACTCGCTCTAGCTTCAGCAGCCAGGGCTGCTGACCTGCAGCTTTTGTCTTCAAACATTCAGTTCACTACTCTCTCTTGCGTGGTTCCCTTAAATGGAACACGCAAGTCTAATTCCTCTCGCCCTTTTATTTTCCAAACTTTCCAGAACCCTAACTTGTGCCCTGTGGCAGTGGTTAGGAGGTACCTGGACTCCACTGCCCCTTTTCAAAATGGCTCTACACAGCTATTCCTGACTGTGTCTCATCCTCACCTCCCGGTATCCAGAACTACCATTTCCAGGTGGATTATGTTCATCTTGACCCTGGCGGGCATAAACACTTCACTTTTTACTGCTCACTCGACTTGGTCGGCCTCTACCTCTATGGCAGCTGCCCGGGGCGTCTCCCTGCAGCAGATATTAAAGATGGCAGATTGGTCATCTGCCAAGATGTTCGACAAAATATATAATAAGCCCGTACAAGACATGTGTGAAGATTTTCACACAGCCATCTTATACAGCTACGAATAATCCTAAGGTAACAACATTTCCATACAAAATGTAGTTATAACTTGAAGTTTTACTATTATAATGACATAAAACTATAGTTATAATAATGAGTATGGAAATGTTGTTACCTACTCCCACCCTAAATTTTTTTCTGTACTATCTACCTTTGTTGTTAAAGTAAGTTGTTATTAACCCACCCTCTTGTATTTTGTAGACGCATAAGGACGGTTGCCTGGCTTGATTCGGCATCATATATTTACTTTTTTGGTTTAATAAACTTAATTTTTTATTTGAAAAGATAATTGTCCGTATGTTTTTTCCTATTATTCACCTCCACTTGTAGTCCTTTGAGTTGTTTTATGATGGTGAGTGTTCTTTATCAACACTTACCGCCAGCGCTATCACCCCTTTTTTAATCTTCGTGTGGACACTGGTTTGCTTCGTGCTTCCCTTTGTTCAATTAGACTGAGGATCCACCAGGGGTTAGAGCCTTATATAGGCCAGATTGAGACCCCTGGCAGGTAGCTTTGAATTTACTAAATTGAAGTCAGATTGATTAGACAATCCTAAGATAACAACATTTCCATACTCATTATTATAACTATAGTTTTACGTCATTATAATAGTAAAACTTCAAGATATGTTTTCTGAAGCAGATAATGATACTGTTATTGTAGAAACTGATTCAGGTGAATTTGAGAAGCTTCTTAAATCAAAAGATGTAGGGTTTGCCAATCACCATAAAGATCTGACAGAAGAGTTATGCGCACCAGCAATGATGGAATATGATATGTTAGCTTGTGTGTTAAGAAAAAAGATGTATTTTATTAGTGTAATAATGAGCGTCATTTTTAGTCTCCTGTTTTCACAGAAGTTGCATTAGTAGCACAAGAAAATACTATACTCCTACATGTAAATAATTTTTCACACTAAGAATTGTTAGTGTAATAAGTACATTTGATGTTTACTGAACTTAAAAAAATCAATGTACAGTAAAACTTCGATTAACCAACACTCGATTAACTGTCAGTTTCTGTAGTGACTAATCATAGATGACACTTACATGTAGACCTGTTATCGATTATCCGTCATTGACGGTTAATCGAAGTTTCAGTTAATTTAAGTTTTTCTTTAAGATAACTTTGTCTATGTTTTAATACTGGTTCAATCATCAAACAGCACATATTTCCTTGCTTGCCAGCTCCAAATTGCCTAATTCTATGCTGCAAGGAAATATTTACTTTATATTTCATCATTGTAATATAAATCTGCAATGTGATGAAATGAATAAATGTTTATTCTTGTGAACAGCAACCACCAACTATGGTTTTCACATGGCATCATCAATTACTTTAATAAATAAACAAAACATCACCCCATACAGTGCTTCCGCTTTCAAATTAGTCACTAAGCAATTGACAAATTAAAGTTCAAGATGTTCGTTTGTTTACTTTATAAAGAAAAATGTTATTATAATGCAGCAAAAAAATTGAAAATTTATTACACACTAAGATTACTAATTTATGTAGGGATATAATTATATCTGACTTTCATATGAGATTTATGCTTCTGACATGTTGAGACAAAGCAAGTAGAAGTCTTCTGTAAAATAGGTGTGTACTTGCATTTGTACTATCCTCACTAGTGCCGCCATTGCTCAGTTATATAAAGTTCTACTAGGAGGCGACTCTTTAGATTCTCGCCACCAATAACCTAATCAAAGCACGCTTTCTTTTCGGAGTTACTAATAAATTTGTTGTCATCTTGATTCTTGTGACTGCTGGCACATGTAGAACACTAAGCCTTCGTGATTGGCTAAAGCCTTTTAAAGTGACTTTTAAAAGACAGAAAAGTCACCCAACACGTGTCTTTTGGAAAACACTTTCAGCCAGTGACTTTTAAAAGACAGAAAAGTCACCCAACACGTGTCTTTTGGAAAACACTTTCAGCCAGTGACTTTTAAAAGACAGAAAAGTCACCCAACACGTGTCTTTTGGAAAACACTTTCAGCCAGTGACTTTTAAAAGTCATGACATTTTTAACGTCATTTCTTGCTGAGAAAAGTCAGAAAAGACAGAAATGTGACTTTTAGTTTGGAATTGAATGCCCCTATTGCTTTTTGACCCCCCTTGCTTTCCTCAGGAATGCAATCTCTTTGCAAAACAATTAGCTTGAAGATTTTTTTTAAGCCCTACTCAAACAACTATGTACAGACCAGGAAATAAACAACCTGATGCATTTCTTTTTCATCACTACAATATAATTGAAAAATTTTTCTTGGGATGCTTGATTAAATCAGGTACAGGAAGCCACAGCTTTTTTGTTTGCTTTATGACCTTTGTTCCCCCCTTAACAACATTGCTAAAAACTGCCCTGCACTTGTTTACTTTTTTTCATTGCACGAAAAAATGCACATTTATATTTTTTTTGCAAACTTACAAATAGGCTGCTGCTATCACAACTGCTTAAATATATTAATTTTTAAGTTTACAGCTCACTTTCTTGTTTTTCCTCCTCCTTTAACTTTGCTACTGGAGTGGGTTGCTCTTGAACTTGAGTAAGGGAGGAAATCTAGGTTAAAAATTCCTCGATACTTCTCCCTGTTACAGAAAGAATTACAATATTCAATTAGTTGTTTTGGGACAAAAACATGCCCTGTCAACTCTCAAATCATGTCCTTGAGCATCTGTATGTCATCACTAACAATCACCTACCCTTCATCTAAATGACCCCCGTCATAAAAAGAAACATCACATACATGCATCAAACTTTTCAAAATTAAAAACCTTGAAAAACTCACCTTGTTATTGTTTATATTGAAATACAAAGGTTTGCATTTCAATTAACCTGTATTACAGATCATTATGACTACTGAAATTAACAGTAATTTTTAAGAGCAAATATCAATAATTTTAAAATTATTAATTTTTAAAATTATTTAAATTATATTAAAAAAATATAAAAATAATTGTTACAATTGAAATAAAATGTTTAAAGGACATATTTGCATCAATGATATAAAGTTTTTAAACTTGTTAAATATTGATGAGAATAAAGTACACTTGAATTTGATGAATGTTTTGTAATTTTAAGGATATAGGGGAAAGCGGGGTAAGACGGGGACGTTAAGGGAAAGTGAGAAAAAAACACTAATATTTTTTATTTTATTCATTT
>JAQFZN010001805.1:0-13883 GCA_034687075.1 Geophilus carpophagus
TTTCTCTTATCCTTTCATGTTTAATTTTAATTTTTTGGCACATTATTTAGCTATTATTATTATTATTATTATTATTAGCTCTAATTTATGAAATTGTAACTTCTTTTATAATAATAAAGCTAAATAAAATCTTTAAATTTAAATGCTGCGAAAACCGTTATTCGTTTCCATTTACATTCCTCATCATCCATCATCGGTCATTGTTTCTCCATAAAAGTAAGTAACTTGGCAATCTAAAGGCAGAATTTATTGGCTTTATCTTCAAATCCCTTAGCTATATTAAGAAACAATGTTCGTTCCTTTATTTTATCTATTTGTATTTTTTAAAAAAAATACAAAATTATTTTAAATTTTTGTTAAAAAATAAATAAAATGAATTCGTGTACGAAGGAAGTATTTTAGTGTAATCAACATAAATATAAAAAAAATTCCAAACCACAAAAAATAAATAAATAAATTACATCAAAAATAAAATATATCTGCTTAAAAAAATCAAAATTAAACAAATTTCCTCCTATTTTTTAAATTTCTTAGATTTAATAATATAATTTACCTTTACCGCCACACTTTTCGCCTGTGGGTTATCTATCAAATGTTGACAAAAATCTTCAATCCTCGTAACTTGCCCTACAGGTGTAGCCGCTGTTACAATCGCTCTCATCAAATACCTCGTCCTCGAGACACACACTTCACCCGTAACCCACGGTCGTTGTGCTCGTTTCCAGGATGGCTGCTTATCCTTTACTGCTTCTTTCTTTGGCGAGATCGGCTCAAGTTTCGGTGTTGGACTCGGTTCAGGCTTTGGCGTGACAACTGTATCAATTTCGCTTTTTACCGATCGAGTGGGAGTCTGCAGAGGTTTGTGTTTCGTTTGAGTAACTTGTTGTGACCAACCAAAAGTAGATACAATTCCGGAAATTATTTGAGGGATTTGCATGGCGTAAATACGAACACCGTCCACCATACTAACCACTCTTCGACTACTTTGTGTACGATTATTTGACACCTTAAGATAATCTTGCTCTTGTCTTTTCTCTGACGGCTCGTACTGTGGAGATTGAAGTTTGGCTTGTAATTCGAAGTCAACAGTTTCGTTGGGATAAAGTGGAGAAGCATCAATAACTTTGCTCTTTTCTGTTGCTTCTTTTTTAATGCTGTGTGAGACTTCTTTCGGGTTTAGGCTTAATTTTGGCGCTAATCCTGCTTGTAAAGGTGGTCGGTTATTCATTAGATTTTGTTCTCGACTTCGATTTGAGGCACGTAGAACGCGCCAAGCAAACATTGCCCAATCCCTTAATTTCATTTTTGTTTGTTGATAAAGTGCTGATACTTCACGTTGTTTTTGTATGATCTTAAAACTGTTATAATTTTTTTTGGTGCCTGTTCGAAAATCATTACTTGGATAAAATCCTTGTTGACATTCACGAGTCAGAAATTTTCTGAAAATAGCAAAAATTTATTGATTTATTAAATGAAATTATAGTGTTGCTTTGAATTCAAAAAAATAAAGTAACGGTTTAAAATTTTTATTTAAAAATAAACAACTGAATTTTATTTATCTGGGTATTTTTTCACTCTTTAGCAACTTGAAATAAATATTTTTCGACTTAAGGAATTAATTTTATAATTTTTTTCAAAGATTGATGGTATGACTCAATTTGTGATAAATTTTCGGAAAATATTTAATTTTTGGTCAGTTAATTTAGTTGATCGGTTACAAAATCATTTATTTCTTGTTACTATAAAATTTCATTCACAAAATCTCCGTATAGTAAATTTATACTAAATTCTTATCATCAATATTTTGTCAAAGCAAGATTTTATCTTTTAAACGAAATAACACATACTATTTACAAAAATTTGGAAATTTCTTAAAATTTTAAAATTAAAAAAAAAACCGTTAACTCCACAAAATAATTTAAATAATTATATTTTATCCTTATATACATTCACCAAAATATTACCTTCAATTAAACTGATCAAAACTATTATACTTGGCTGAATTTTTTCAGTTTATCAGAAAAAATCTGACTATTTTGGTGAATCCAACATTCTTTCTTACCTGAAATAAACATTTGAACTCGATAATCCTTTACACGAATACCTGCGTAAGCTCGAATACGATGCACGACTTATCAAACGGTACTTCATTGCAGTTTATGTATATACGTTTTAGTCAAGCAAGTAGCTCGTATTCATCAGGCATGCAAGCAATTTCGAAGACTGCACGTTTAAAACTGATCGATTCAATCCAATTTCGAGCGCAAAATATCTTGTTTATGTTAGTTTGTTATCACGTTTCCTCATTCGTATCTAAAAACAAATAAAGTTTTAGTAAGATCCTTCAGTGGCGTGATATTCTTATGTAATGTGTTTTGATACTTTTCCAACATAGTTCGTCACGTTATACGATTACTGCTCCAAACCAGCCATATTGCGAAAGCTGTCTTGGATACATCAACACAACAAAGCTAAAACCTGGACACATGCGGAATCTGGAAACGGAATTTAACTCATTAACATGCATAGCCTCGTTTTAAATAACTTTTCGCTGAAATGTAATACGCATTTAACAATTAACAAGTTAAGATTTAAGATCTTAATTCGAATTTTACCAATTTAGCTTAACTGACATCGACATGTTGCAGCTTGCTAGATCCGCTCCTGATCCACGTCTCATTACCTGAAACTCACGCCACTGCAGTCATGAGTTAGAGGATTACACCTAATTTCCTTTTAAGGTTTTGATTAAACAGAAAATTATGGCAGGATTAGTGGAAAAACAAGGCCAATACTGATTAATTTTATTGATAATTACAGAATTCTAAGTGGTAAGATACACCATGAACACACATGATTCACATTTGATGTATTTATAATAGATATCGGTACATACTTAATAATATCCACGAGTTTCCATTAATTTTTCTCATTTCTTTTCCTCAATTTTTATATGTTTTAAACAGAAATAAAATTGGTTTTATGTTTTAAATCTTTTCACATTTTATTAATTGTGCATTCCACGTTTTGAAAACATCACATCGATATGGAAAGGAAGTATCCTTGACTCTGTTCATCAACGTGTGTTCGGGGTTTTTAATAACTACAAAATGACGCTTTTTCACTTTGCGAATTGCTTGGCTTTGGCTTATGTGCCATATTTTATGACATACAAATATTCTGGATTGTACGTGGTATTTCTTGATGATTTTATAATGTTAAATTAAGATCATTTTTTATTTCAGATCTGAGTATTCTGCTTTCTGGAAATGCATTCAAGCAGGAATTGCTTATGTTATTACACAATTAGGAAAAATGCTAATACTTGCAACTTTTTTTCCTCCAACAGACAGAGGAGTTGGTATTGATTTAATAGGGGTAAATTTAAACTGAGTAACAAATAAATTCAAAATTTATATTTACGAATTTTATTCACTTTTCTACAGGAATTATTAAAGTCAACTGTAGATTTAGCAGATTTAGCTGGTCTTCATTTTGTGATGACAAAAATAGTTGGAAAAGGAGAAGTGAAATTTTTAGTAGCTGGCATTGGATGGGCTACTGCAGAATTACTTCTAACTCGTTGTTTTCCTCTTTGGGTTGGAGCCAAGGGATTAGAATTTGACTGGAAGTACATTCAACTCAGTTTCGATTCAAATATTAATTTAGTAAGTGAGAAATAAGCAATAAGAAGAATAATTCTATATTCTAAGATAATTAATTAGTGATTAATTAATTTGTTTTGTAAGATTCAACATATTACAACAGCTACTCTGGTTTGGTTATGGAGTCGAACTGATTTACACAGATCTCTTTTCCCACTAGTTTTATTTCTACTTATTTTTTCAACGTACAAATCGCTTTTATTGGAGTGAGTAACTGATATATTTTATTTATCTTTACTTTATTATAACATTTAATTTCATGTATTTCAGACTTATTATTCAGATATTTCCTCTTAGCTCATGGACATTCCTTTTATTTAAAACTATAGTAACTTTAACTGTTGGATTTGTTGGTATACAGTTGTATGTGAGTTTATCACACAGTTCCAATAATCATTAGTGATCCAGTTGAATAAAATTGTTTATTAAGAGATTGGAATAACCATAAATACGAATTAAAACTCTGAGAAGAAAAAATATTTATTAATCAAAAACTGTATTCATTTTTAATAACATTAAAAAAAAGAAACTTTTCTATCTATTAAACTGGTTTGTTAAGAAGGTTATTATTTGGATAAATCATGTAGGATTTGAGATTTATATTTATATTCAAATAGATTAATGATAATAATTAAATTGAGGCAAAAATATTCATTCTAGAAATATAAACATCTCAAATTTTAGGACCAAATGATTATTTTCCAAGTATTAACCTCCACATTTTATTCATCAAAAAATGTTGGTTTAGGTCAAATATTTAACTGTACAGATCAAAGCTTTTTAATACGAACTACAAAAGAAATAAAACTGTTTTAATTACTGAGAATTGGTATTGAATTTTTAATAAACAAAAAATTGACAAAATTAGTTATTAACATTGAAAAAGATATTTATTTGTATAAATTACAATTCAAACGGAGTTCGTTCATCACTAACTCTAGAAAAACTAATCATTTATAAATTAAAATAGGCTCATGGGTTTTATTTAAAATATCATAAAATAGGGTTACCAACCGTACTCTTCTGGAGCTTCAAGAATTGCATGCTTTTTATTATTTTCACATCAAAATGTACTCTTTCTTTTAAATTTGAAATAAAAAATATTACGGTACATTCAAATTTTAGGGACGTTACAGGTATTATCCTCTATTCATTTTTTTAATTAATATTTTATTTGATATTTATTATAAATTTTATAACCGAACTTTAAATCTATTTTTAAAAAGTACTGGCAATTTGTATCTGTGAATCTGGTAACCCTATCATGAAATGACCAGTTTCTTTTAGACCTAAATTCGAAAATAATTTACAGCGATGGAATAAGGAAGAGCATTTCTGGTTCTAAAACAATTTTTAACGTGGAGAAATTTATTTTTAATACCGAAAATTTGTTTTAAGCAAATATTTTAAATTGAAGTTACGAAATCAATCAAATAGTCAAAAACAAAAACAGTTCGTAAATACGAGATTTGATCTGTATATACTTACAGTATATTCAAATGGATTTCAAGGTTTAAATTATGGTCATGTGAGTTTAGAATAAATAACAAATCACAGATTTCATCATACTTAAAACTATAATGACCTGTGCTTTTATACTCTTAATTGTAACTTAAAATTAAGAAAAAATTATCTTACAGCGATTACCATAAAACGGCATCATTTTTTGATTAAAACTACTATTTATTTTGTTAAAATTCACTTACTGCCATTTGTAACATTCCATGTTTTTTGACAAAACTTAAAAAAAAAACATTTCCGCCCCGTGAATACAAATAATTTTTTTCTGTACTTGTTAGGGACGGTTTATAATGGACTAATTAAAAAATTTAATCGTCAAAATTGTCCTCATACAATCTGACTAGTAAAGTAAACATTACAGTAATTAATTTGAAAAAAAATTTAATGTAAAACAAAGAAAAAAGGGGCTAGGAGAAAAAAAGAGGATTTGGAGGGGTGTAAAGAAATCACCAGGTGTAACGGTGAGGTGATTAAATTGCCATTCATGACGGGTTACATTGTACGGTCTGAGGCACATCATCCTCATCTGAGTTTTCGGAGTTTTCTTCTGAAGATGATTCATCCATCACTTGCCCACTTTGTCTAGCCTAAAAGCAAATTATAAAGTAATTAGTGCTGAATTAAAAAAAAAAAAAAACAAGAATGCTTTACTATTTTTCCAATTTTTAAAAATATAGATCATAATTAAGGAAAGGATTTTTGGATTAAAAACCCCCAAATTTATATTCCAATAAAAATTTATTAAATCACATTATGTTTGAAAATGTCATAATTGTGACTTTTTAAAATGATATTTAAGATCAGTAAAAGTATAAATTCAGGATAATTCTATTAGGCCTATTCAGGTAAAAATCCCTTATTTTTTTTATAGCCTACAAGGTTCAGAATGGACAAAAATGAATATAATGTTTTTCGAAAAAATGGCTTGTTAGCCCAACAGAAAATTCCTTTCCCTAGTCATAATCAAAACAATTTTTAAATGTTATGTTTTATAATTAATAATAAAGTTTATCCCATATGAATAAGTATATTAAATTATTTCTACTGTATCTCCTCGATTTAAAGTAATAAGTTAAAATATATTTTGCCCTTGAATTTAGATATGCTTGATGTAAAGTTATAATATTAAATCAAGGTAGCATTACTGTTTTTAGCTTCACATTAAATGCTGAGTCATAAAATTTAACTTGACCTTGGACCAAGAACAGCAATCACTTTAATTCGAGGCGATGCATAAATAAAAACCCATTTTATTAAATACTTATGGAAATAAATAAAAAAAATTAAAATTTAATAATAATATTTTTTTTAGCCAAGTTAAGAGTTAGTTCAATTCGAAACTTTCAAAAGGGACCCGTCAATGTTAGGAAATGTGAGTTTTTAATATTAACTTGGGCTTCTTCCACTTCGAGGGGATTCCATCTTACTCGTCGTCTAGCTGTACGTCTCAGATGGTGCATGAAATACCACAACATCTGTCCATCAATCGCTTCCGGTTCCCGACGTCTGTCATCTTCTCTGCCTTTCTTGTTTGCTTGCATAATCTGTTATCAAAATAATAATTTTCTATAAATTTAATTTGTTTTTTTTTTGATAATGTTAAAATACTCAACAGATTTTAAGCCAGATAAAGTTGGTGGATCTTCACAGGACGGAACCCATATTTTAACATCATCATCTAATCCACTTGTAGCCAAAACTGGTAAGTGTGGATGAGGTTCCAAACAGTTTACCTGTTTAAAAAATGTCAAAAAATCAAATTAAAAATTAATATAAGATTATAGAAGAACTTACCACTCCTCCTTCATCGCCAGCAAAGAAATTCACTACGTGTTCAGACCCATGTTCCCACATATAAATATTACCACAGTCACTTCCACTGACGATAAATTCGCTCTTTCCTCCAAAATAATTAACACCTTTCACTAAAAAAAAAAAAAAATTCGAATATAAAAAACAAAATTTTAAATATTTTGACAATTTCTTATCAATACCAGTGGCATTGTTTCGATGTCCCTGATATTTGTGAGTATAATCAGCACCATCTGAGTGGCTCGAATCAAATGTGTATATATCTTCATCATTATAAGTTGCCAAGATCTCCGATCCATTGTAATTATAGACAAGGCAAGTGACATTTGCACGGACTTCACTAGTCATCTTAAATATTTAAATTTTGTTTACATTTTATTGATATAATTTTAAATTAACATTTATATTCATTTATACTTACTAATTTATGAGGACAAAATTTTTTAAGAGTACCATTCGTTTCTGTAATTTTTCTTTTATCATAAATTCTTTAAAATAAAAATTAATGTATAATTATTACAATGTAGTGAAAATTAATTTTTATTATTTATTATCTTCACACCTGACAAAATGATCACGACCGCCAATGGCGAATTCATAAGGATTACCAGGATTGACGAAAATAGTATAAAGCGCAACTTTACGTTCATTTTCTTTACAAATTAACAATCTAAAAAAAATTATAAAACAATAAATAAGTTCAATGAAATAAATCTGAAAAATACATACTTTTCAGGTTTGCTTTCTCTCAAATCAACTTCATAAACAAGAGCATCTTCACCGCAACTGAGAAATGTTTGTGGCGACTCGAAATTTAAGGCCAACTGCAAAAAAAAATTAAAAAAATTAAATTTTATAAAAATTTCTAATTAATATACAGTAAACTCTCAATTATCCGGGTCGAATTAATCGAAAGTCTACTGTAAATAAAATATAATTACTTTATGAGCTGCACCCCTATGCTGAGCAAGCCTTCGTGTCCCTTTACAAATACCAGTGGAAGACAATTCAGCCAAACGCACTTGACCATCACGAGCACAACTGACGATATGACAATCTCCACTGAATGGTATAAATTTTGCCTAAAATCAATTAATTATTTCAAAAATAAACTAAAAAAAAATAATCAAATATTTCAACTAATCACCTGAAAAACATTACTTCTATGACCACTATCGTAAACTAAAACCGGTGTGTCCACAGTCCAATCCCAGATGACAACATTAAGGTCATCAGAACCACTCGCCAACCTCGTTCCAGTGTCGTTAAAATGCAGCGTGTTGACACAACCATCATGCCGTTTCATTTTATACATTAATTCGAGTCTTTCAACAACATGCATACTTCCACTACATTTAACGCAAAATAATGCATTATGAAAGCGATTGCTCATTCCATATTGACGATTCATTATTTCAGGGCACAAAAACCAATTGTGACGTGGTTTCTTCGACTTTACTTGCATTTCTTCATCTTCTTCCTTCTCATCTTTTGCTTCTTCTTTTACCTCTTTCATCTTTTTCTCATCATTTTCATCCTCTTCGTCATCATCACTGTCCTTAGCGTCCATTTTGTACAAAATAGTATCCAAAAAATCCTTATCAACACGACGGGCTTTTCTCATTAATTTATCAACAACTTCGTTCGGATGATCATCATCGTCCTCATCGTCATCAGAATCGTTAACCAAAGAATAGCGACCACGTTTCGATTCGCGCGCTTCGTTTCCATCATTTGCAACGTCGTTTCCATTCGTGACACATTCCGAATCAAATGTGCTTTCATGATGACCTGAATCTGGACTGCTTTTATCAACAGTAGCTTCAGTTTTTTTAACGACTAATTTTGCTAAGCCCTTTCCTTTACCGCGTGAAACTTTTTCCGTATCGTGATCGTCTTTCAGCTTTAGATCTTCCAACGATGATGAAGACGAAGTGTCGTCGGAATCCTGAATTAGTTCGACACTAATTCCACTGTCATCCTTTTTCATGCATCTTTCGTTCAATTTTTTCGATGTTTCGCCGTCGCCACTACCATCTTCAGGCATTACCTCACTTACATTACTTGTCGAAACAGCTGGACCGCCGTTGTTTACTATCACATTTGAACAGTCAATTTCCATTGGAGATGACGAATTCGGTTTATTTTGATCCATTTTCTGAAATAAATGTGCATGGAAAGCATTTAGAGATCGATTTCGATAACTTTGATCAAATCTTTGTCTTACTGCGTGTGTTCTAAACACCTATTTTCATCCGTGCGATTCTAAACCGTAAATGTTGAACCAAAATTTGATTTAATTTCGATATACTAAAAAAAATAAAATGATAAAAATGATATTTATGGATGTTGGTAATTGTTATTTCTTAAATTGTTGTTTGGAGTTGGTAGAAAATGAGACGGTAATCAGATTTGTAGGTAAATATTGCAAATGAAAATTGTTTTGGTGAGCCGCCATTTTCCTTGGATTTGTCCACTTGGATTGGCAAAGTGAAAAAATAAACTATTTAAAGAAATGAATGATTGGCACGCTTACATCTACTTCGAATGTTGAATGACTCTCAAAAATTGTCCGGATGGCGTGTATGATGGACGAGAAGTAAAACTATGTATGCCGATCTCGTTCATGTCATTCTCCCTATCTAACTAATCTGCCAGGTCAATTTCCTGGTCATCTGTTTATGACTCACTCGATTACTTTTTCTGTTTTACCCACAATTCGCTGTTTGTATTTTTAGATGCGGTTTCGATTTCGAAAGATTTTATTTACTGAAATTATTTTATTTGTTTGAAAATAAATTTGACAATTTAAAAACTCTGCAAGTTTCATGGCAAAACAAATTTATTATTTTAGAAACTTCAACTTCCAGCATAAACATGATTTTTAAAATTAAGAGGTGGCGCCACATTTATTAAAGAATTTCCACATTAATAACAAAAGGTAAATAGTTTATCCGTTTATCTTTTATTCTCAACACCAAGTGACGTGAGAACTTTATCAAAAACAAGATAAAACGATTTATTTGATCTTGAGATTGAATACGGCTACTAGCTTGAAAGTTAATCAAAAGTAAATATAGCCATCTATATTAATCATTAAGCAATTTCATTTATTTTCTTAATAAATTTGTACGCTTATTCACATACAAACAAAAATAAATTAAACTTTTACAATTCTTTTCACATAAAATTATCTTTCATAAACACAAAAAATGGAAAAAAAATTCATATTTTATATTTTAAATCATTTAAATTTGTGTAGAAACAACAGTTATCAAAATAATTAATTATATGTCGCTTATAACTCCCTGCCTATACTATTCGATTACCGCATCTGGTTTACCAAATATATTTTTAAAACCAAGATGAGTTATCAAAGAGTAACAATGTGATTAAAGAAACATTTTTCACTCTCAAATATATCTCAGTGCCATGCGTAAACTATGAATAAAATTAAACAACCACCGATGACTAAACCCAAAATGATTGAATCTCGTCTTTTACGAATATTAATCCGTTGAATAAGGCTATTAATCATTGGGAATTGATCTGAAATAATAAATAAAACAATTTTTGAGTGTCATCGCATTTGTTATACTAAATGAAAAATATTTACGTGCTAATGTGTTCAATTTGGTCTGGATTGCCTTAAATGCTATCCTTTGGCTAAACAAATGTTCCCTTGTATCCAAAGCAATACTGAAATAAATAAACAAGATAAATAATAATAATTAAAAAAAATTGTAAAAACTAATTGAATTGTGATAATTACTTAATCTGTTCCTCAATCAATCTATCTGAACTGAAAAAAAAATTAAAAATTAATTATAAGCAAATTATAATAATTTAAATCAAATATTACCTTCTTAAATGCTCGTTTTCTTTAAGAAACAAATCAGTTCTTCTGTTCAAGCCAGATGCATTTTTGTAGTTACTAATTAAAAAAAGTTAAAAATGGTTTTGACTAAAATTAATTCCAATATTTAGCATACTCTATATCTCGTTTAACTGATCCTAAAAGATCTTCTCTTTCTCTATGCGCTTGAATATTTGTTTTAGTCTTCTGAAAGTCATGTTTATAATCCTGCAATATATCTCTATGCCTTTGAAGTGTGTGCATTAATGCAGTACTTGGGTTATTCTTCCCTTGTGTTTGAACATACTCGGCTAGCTTATCGTTTACATCTAAAAGCTAAATTAAAAAATTAAAAAATAAATTAATTAATCAATAATCAAACGATTTAAACATTAAATTATAAATTACTTTAGATAACAGCTGTTCAATTTCGAGTGCCATTGTGTCAAACATATGTTCTCCATTCATCCCACTAAGTAATGGAACAGTGTCAAGACTAAAAAAGAAATTTTTTGATAAGATATTACATTGTTTTGAAAGAGTGTGAATTTGAGGTTGAGTTTACCTGTCAGACGATTGACTGAATGAAATGTCAAATTAATTTTATATAAGTTAAAGATATTAACACCCAATTTATAAATTATTTTTATTAGAGGTTTACCTTTCGTTTTTCCCGTAGTTACTGCTTCCGTAACTTGTCCCAAGTTTGCTAAATGAGACCAATTTGATGTCAATTTCATTTTCTAATTGCCGAGCTTGTTTACGCAAGTCTATGAGTTTAAGAAATAAATTGATTTATACAAAAGTTTACCCAATGTACACGGAAATATGTAAAGAAAAAATTTTAAAACTGTGATTAATTTATTCGTTTTAAAATTTTTAACTTTAATTTACTTTTTAATAGAAAATAAAACATTAAATTTACCTTCCCAATAGTTACCACCAACAGCCATTTTCATTTATCTATCATTTACGTCACTCGGGTTCAGACGTCATCACGACCGGTTTCGAGAGAGATCCTAATTTTAGCAGCTAGAAAGCGTATTAATCTTCATGCTTTAATTTAATGTTTAAACAAGACTACCTATAGTGGAAAGACCCACGCCCCCCATAGAGCAAACTGTTAGGCAGAAAATACTGTGATTTTGCCAGATTCTGACACAAGTCTTCGCTAGTTACACATGACAAAAATTAGTTTTAAGCATATCTAAGGAAGTTTTTGGCATTCAGAATAGAGATAAACAGTAAAAAAAAATTTAGTACATCTAATTATGAATACAACATAGTAAATATTCACTTTATTCACATTTTAAAATATGTATTTACATTTATATTTTATTTATAATATATTTCAGTTAAATTTGTATAATTTTTAATATCATATCTGTAGCAGTTAAATTTTATTAAAGTTGTTTCAAAATTATTTTATAAACACTTTATTAAATTACTTTAAAAACACTTTATTAAATTTACTCTACATAATTATTATTTTTAAATTTTACATTTTTAAAATTTTTCTGGATAGTCTTAGTTTGTAGTTTTACTGCATCTAATTTTATTATTAACTGTTGCAGCCACTATTTGACCAAATAGTTTTAAAATTATTTTGACAACTATTTCATGCAAATATTTATTATTTTTACTTCCTGATGACAATGACAATTTTGATTTTTTTTTCATAATAATAGGTGTTAAATTTTACTATATGAAAAATATGAAAAAAAACACAAATTGAATTATTTCTGTTGTCTTATGAGTTGGCATTACTGCTATCCTCAACTAAATAAATTTTAAAATTTTAAAACAAAAATAGACAAAAAACTAAACTAATTTAAAATTAGAAAAAAAAATTCAAAATAAATGTTCTATCTTCATTTATTTTGAATTTCTTTTATCTCAAACTTTAACGAAAATTGAAATAAAATCACCAAAGAAAATAGAATAAAATTCAAGTGATTTCTTACTTGGTCAATGCTAAGCGAGTTGTATTTGTCATGGATAGCTATCGCCATCTAGTGGCAATTTTTAAGGAATTTTGGAATGACACTTTTCACCAGCAGGCGTGGGTCTTTCTACTATAGGTAGTCTTGGTTTAAACCATGACTACCTTAGTAAAAAGACCCACACACCCATAGGGCAAACAGTTAGGCAGAAAATACTATGATTTTGCCAAATTCTGACACCAGTCTCCACTGGTTACGCATGACAGAAATTAGTTTTAATGCATATCTAAAGAAGTTTTTGGAATTTAGAATGAAAATAAATAGTAAAAAGAATAATACAAATCTAATTATTTCTGTTGTCTTATGAGTTAGCATTACTGCTATGGTCAACTAAATAAATTTTAAAATTTTAAAACAAAATTAAACAATTAATAAAATAATTTAAAATAAGAAAAAATATTTCAACATTTAACACAGATGAGAATCAAAGTGTTTGGAAAACTGAATTTTGATGAGTGAAGATAAAACATTTATTTTACTTAGCTCTTTCATTTTCAACTTTCACAGTGCCTTTTCCATCATGTAATCATTTAATTATAAGATTATAAGACTCTTTGTGTCTCCATTTTCAACTTGTTATTAACTTATTTTAATGTTTAAATAATTTAAATAAGACTGCAACTTAGGCCATCTGTGTTTGGGGCCTCCTAAGACTGGGGGTAGCCTCTAGGCAAGTGCCTACTGTGCTTACTGCAGGAGCGTGCCAACCGGGATGCAGGAGGTGCACTGCATCAGGGTGTCAGCCTTCAGAGGTGATATTTTTACTTTGTTTTGGTAAAGGCAGCAAAAATAAAAAATACACTTTGCACCAGAATACAATTTCATGCTAAGTGATCTTTACTGTATAAGCTAGAAATCTTGTTAAAAAAATTGCCAAATAATTGTTGGAATCTGATAAAAAAAATTTTAAAAACTATTTAAAAAACGTTAAAAACTATTTTAAAAAACTTTAAAAACTATTTTAAAAAATGTTAAAAACTATTTTAAAAAATGTTAAAAACTATTTTAAAAAATGTTAAAAACTAT
>JAQFZN010001806.1:0-13883 GCA_034687075.1 Geophilus carpophagus
GATTAAAACATGCCAGGGATGTTGGAGTTCAATTAGAAACATTCCAATTGATGGATTTGAAACTGATTTTTGTCTGCGTAGATATGAGAAATATAGTTATCCAAATCCAATAACTAAAGTTAGGCAACAAACAGAAGGAAACCGTCATTATCATCTAGCTTTAAGCTGTCTGAGAAGAAAGGAACATCGTAAGGTTACTTTAGGGGAATATAAAAACAACAAGCCTCTAGTTGACTGGATAAGTCAAAGATTTGAAATTGTTTAATTTTATTATTTTTTAACTTTAATTGGATACAAATTTTAATTTTCATTTAATTTTGTTATAATTTTGTTTAAGTAAAATATTGTGATTTTAGTATAATTTTTTCTAAGTAAAATATTATTTTTTTAGTATAATTTTGTGCAAGTAAAATATTGTGATAATTTTTATAATTTTTTCTAAGTAAAATATTGTGATTTTGTCTAAGTCAAATACTATATTGTGATAATTTTTATAATTTTTTCTAAGTAAAATATTGTGATTATTTTTATAGTTGTCAATCTGTGATATTAAAATTTGTGCAATTTATCAATTAATGGAAACATGTTTTTATTTTGGGAACCACTTTTTACACCATCCTAATATGAAGTAAATAATAAATAATCATGAAAAATTATGTCAGGTTAAAAAAGCTATAAATTACTTTATTATCTTGATTATCAATTATCAAAAAGCATATAAGTATTATATTATATAAATAAACTCTCTCCAAGAGAATTTGTACCTAAATTGAGCCATTACAGGGAGTCTGTCAAAACTGATGATCAGATACATGTGTCTGGTATTGTTATTTATGTTTGTTGTCACTAGGGTACGTTTTAAATTAAATTTTTAAAAAAAATTATGTTTCTTGTCACTAGGGTACCCTAGTGGGGTACCCCCTACCCCATTGATTGTCCAGACCCTTATGGTTCTATGTGCCGGACAGGGTGTACAAGCAAGGCAGTTTTTGGTTCTATTCTGAACTCACAGTTTGTGCAAAAAGTTCAATGATCAAATGGCAAGAGTTTTGTATAGCAATTCAAGTGGCTCAGCAGCAATTTCTCTGTGGTTTTCTCTCTTATTTATACCAAAATCAGGGAGAGCAAAAGAGAAAACTAAATGCTATTGGGCAGTCAAAAGAGAAAACTAAATATTATTTGTCATCAATAATGATAGACAAATATGGGTGGAGCTATCTCTAACAATTAAATTTAGACAGCCATGTGGCAAAATGGTTTATTAACTCTCTTCAGTCCATCACAATTTGAAATAATTTTTGAATGATAATTTGAAATAATTTTTGAATGATAATTTGAAATAATTTTTGAATGATAATTTGAAAAAAAGTTTGAATGATAATTTGAAAAAAATTTTGAATGATAATTTGAAATAATTTTTGAATGATAATTTGAAATAACTTTGTGACATGACAAGCCAAATCATAATTCTATAATTTGGCACCTGAGCACATTTTTGCTCATTGTTTAGATTTGCTCCGTCCTTCAAGTCAATTAATGACTTGACTTAATTAAAACAAGTTTTCTCTTTTAACTTCCAAATCAGAGGCGCGCAAACTCGGGGGTGCAGGGGGTGCACCGCACTCTGGCGGCAGCATTCAAGAGCGGCACTATTCAGTGGCAAAAACTTCAAGCTTTTAGAGTAGAGGTGGCAAACAATACCTCGCACCCTGGCGGCAATTTTCCTTGGCGCGCTCCTGTTCCCAATAGCTGAACATTCCCTTTAATTTTAGATTCCAGTATTGATTAGTTTTCATGTCAAAATCAAAATCTAATGTTCTCCAGATAGGAGAAGATGTTGCAGAGGTTCCAATTAGCTATAAACCTAAGGCAATTAGGCCTAATGCGTTTTCCAGAAATGCAAATCGTTGTTAGGAAAGAAGCTTCTTCTTCCTCTTCTCCTAGAAAGAGAAATACAATAGAAATTTCTATTTCTGCATTAGACATTTAAAAAATGATTGCCGACGCAATAAATGGTTTTGCGGTATCACAAGTACTGTCAGCAGGTTCAAAATTGCCTGAGGTGACAGTAAAATCCCAAGTACTGTCCTGGTGACAATGGTATTTCTGAGCTAAGCACCTGACTGGCGTTTTTGCTTTGTGCAAACTAGAAATTAATTAGCAGGTTGCTTGAAATCTTTTGCACTTTAGTTGGTTCCATTATTAGTGACTAGATCTAGAAATCACTTGCACGCTGTTTTGTTCCAGATTTCAACTAGGTTTCTGGTCGAATAAAGTTGTTTCCTTTCTTGTTATACTATTATCCAGTAATTTGCAACAGTTTATTTTTACTAAACTTTGTCGCATAATTGCAGAAGTGCTGCACTACTTTGATGCAAGGATAGCTGTTTTTATTAATGATTGGTTTGCAACTAATTCCAATGATAAACAGCTAATTGAGCAAATAGACTTGATGATATTCTTATTTAAGGTTTTAAGTTTCAGAATGCACCCTGAAAAAGTGCATTCTGGAACGAACTACTTGTTTAACTTTTTTGGGGTTCTTCCTTAATAAAGCAAATTTTTGTTTCTGACAGAATTGCCAATATTAAGAAAGCAATTAGGAATATATTAGCATGTGACCATTCATCAGTTCGAGAGTTAGCAGCTATTATTGGCAAATTAAATGTCGCTACAACTGCAATCTCTTCAGCTCCTCTTCACTACAGAGGTTTGTAAGTTCTTAAGACAATGGGTTTGAGATATGGATCTTATGATTCAATTTGTTATTTAAATAAAGAAGCTCATACAGAGCTTAGCTGGTGGTTGAAGAACATGAATGGTTGCAATTCTAGATCTTTAGTTCCAAAACCTACAGTTATGACATTTGACACTGATGCATCTTGTCAGGGATGGGGTGCTTATTCAAATGGAGTCAAAATCAACAAGGATTGGACTCCAGCATTGTGCAAGCATCACATTAATGAGCATGAACTGTTAGCATTCTTTTGGGGGTTAAAGTCTTTTTTCTGCATCTATAAAAAATGCAATTGTCAACATTTCTTCTATGCAGCCATTAACCATTTAAGTAACCCCCAATCCGCAGGTCTTACTGCTCTTGCACAAGACTTATGCACATGGGAAATATTTAGTAATATTATGGTGTAAGCAGAATACATTCCTGGAAAGGATAATGTGTTCGCTGATCATGCTTCAAGGGGAGGAGTCTCAGACTTAGGGGATTGGCGGTTAGCACCTTCAGTTTTAAATTCCATATTTGAGAAAGCTCCTTTGATATTGACCTTTTTGCATCCAATGCAAATGCGCAGTTGGCGAAATATTTTATCAGGTTACCTGACCCAAATGCCCAAACCTTTGATGCCCTGATTCAGAATTGGACAAACTTCTCAACCCTATATGCATTTCCTCTGTTTTGTCTGATTGCGCCCACTCTAATGAGGATCAGACAATTAGAGGACCCGATTCAAATAATGTTAATAACACTATTATGGCTGACACAAGCCTGGTTTCCAGTGAGTATTATTGCAGAAGTTTTAGCTATATAAAACAAAAAATAACTATTTTTATTTAGCTCCTGTGGCCAATGGCAGTGGAGAAGCCACTTCTCCTGCCTCAGATCTCCCAATAAACAGGGGTAGCAGGAGCATCCTCTTCTACAACTAGGGTCACTGAAGCTAGTTGCTCGGAGGCTGTCCTCGGTTGTTTCAGAAACAATGGACTTTCAAAAGACTCTACCAGGCTGGTGGCAAAGTTATGAAAATCCAACATGAGCAAATTCTACGAGTGCTATTGGAGGAAATTGACAAAATAGGAAATTGATTCCCATATTGACCCTTTGCCCCTCTAATGTGAACACAGCCAACTATTTGGCTATGCTCTCAGGTGCAGGCCTAAAAGCTTCCACAATAGGGAGCTACAAGACTGCAATTATGCAGACTATTTTGTTAAATGGTTGCACTGATTTCTTAATGCATTGTATTGTTTTAGGGTGTGCATTACTAGGAATAATCCCAATCAGTTACAATACAAACATATCTGACATGTGGGGCCAATCTTTAAATTTATTAACTCTTTTACTCTTAATAGTAATATGCAGTTGTTACAGTTAAACCAGCACACTGCTATGATTTTGACTCTGGCATCAGCAGCCAGGTCTGCAGATCTGAGACTGCTGTCGTCTGATATTATTTTTAATAACTTTTCTTGCGTAGTTTCTTTGTTAGGAACTTGCAAATCCAACTCGAATGTAACTTTCAAAATTTCTTCATATTGAAATCCCAATTTGTGCCCTGTGCAAGCTCTGTGCAAGTATTTGGCTTATACTGCTCATTTAAGGGGACAGCATAGGCCTATTTTTCTTGCAGCTTCTGCTTTTCATCAACCTGTCACCACAACCACAATTGCTAGACTGTTTATGGACATGCTGACAAAGGCAAGAGTTGACACTTCTGTCTTTAAAGTGCACTCCACGAGATCAGCAGCAATCTCTTTTGCAGCTTAAAGTAGAGTTTCTCTTAAGCAAATTCTTGAAATAGCTGATTAGTCATCAGCAAAAACCTTTTATATCTTTTATAATAAGCCAATTCAGGATGATCACAATGAGTTTCATACCGCAGTCCTAAATTGGCATGGGTAGAACTATGACCAACCATTAGTAAATGACATTTTCATATAAAATGTAGTGCAACATTGTTTTACTAAGACATGAATGTAAAACTATAGTTGTACTAATGAGTATGGAAATTTTGTTTAATTCCCACCCTGTTTTGTCATGAACTGACTTATGTTGCCTGAAAAAGTTATTTGTAATAACCCAACCCATAATATGTTGCAGATTAAAGTGCATTGCCACCCTGAATGCAGAATAACATGAGGAATGACTTACTCGTTTTTATAAATTTTTGAATTTTAATATGTAAACTGTAGTTGTTAAATAAATAAATGATTACTTGTAAAATTTTTAACCAAATTTACCAACTTTATTTGTATTTTTTAATCAATTGTAATGTGTTTTCACTAAACCAGATGTTTGGATTTCAGTTCTTAAGATTAAAGACTTCAAGCTAGCTTGGAAATAAGTTTATCACTTTTTTGAATAACATATAAATTAGTTTGCTAAAATGTTAAACATTACAAACATTACCCATTTTCAAATCGAATAAGTAATTTTATTGAATGTATTAAAACTATTACAAACAGATCAAAAAATGAGTTATGGAAATTATATATAAAAAACTATAATAATATAATGATACACTTCTCAATAGTATCCTCGACCTTTGTCTTTTATAGTTAATTTACACTAATACTTGTTATTACGAGTGACCTTTTACAGATGATTAGACTGGAGGCAAATCAGAACCAGAAATGAATATATGCAAATTAGCACCTCTGGCAGAAGCTTTGAATGTACTGTAAATTAAAACAGATTGATAGACAATCCATTAGTAAATGACATTTCCATACTCATTAGTTAAACTTAATGTTGTCAATGGAATGGCTGGAATGCAAAACCGAAAACGAAGCAATTAGTTGCAATTTGAAATTTTTTTTGTAACCGTTTATAAATTCGGTTTGGTTTAAAATTATATAGTAATGGATATTTTATTTAAAAATGAAGATTGCCTCAATTTTTGTGATCTTGTGCATTATAGGACAGAGTTATAGGAAGTATTTGTACTACAACTAAAAAACCAAATGTAAATGTGACAGAGATCTAGACAGCCATTGCAACCACATCAAAACCAGCTAAAAATCTAATGAATTACCTGACAAACCACAGTTTGCTGTTCTGGTCTGTAGATGGATGAAGTCCAACACTGGTTGGATGAATAGTAAGACAATAATAGATAATTTAGGGCATTTACTAAAAATTGGTGTGGAAATGCTAGGCAATGTGATGACTGTCTGCTAGGTATTGAAACCAGGTTGATGGAACCTCAAAAGAATAGACATGTTATTCCAACAGAGGCTAATATGCAATATAGAAAAGTTAGCTGTATTTGAAACTTACATATGACTGCAAAATGCAGTCAAGAGATTGTTGTGATTGCTCCTCTGAGCAAGAATGTAATGGGCCTGATAAATTTTGCAAAGAATTAAACTGTACAACAAAATCTGAATGCAATTACAAATTTGCAAATGAGGAAATTTTTATGAATTATTCTTATAGAAACCCTTCCCAATGTGCACATTAGGATGTTGTCCCGACACCAGAAATGTTGCACTTTTTAATGTCGTGGCAACATTGTGATGTCGGGAAAACATCAAGAAGATGTCAAGGAGATGTCAGATAAACGTCAGAAAATGACAGAAAAAATTTGTTTAAAAATAACCAAATCACAACATCAAGAAGACGTCTGGTCATGACGAAAATTGATGACCTTACAACGTCAATCTGACAAACATGTGCACATTGTGTTCAGAACCAGACAAGGTTAAATATTGTGTGGACCCAGCTATCATAAGTTATTATTATTGTCTGTAAGAAGTGGAAAAATTTAGAATGAAAATAGAAAGTTAAAAGCTTTAGTTATGTAAAATAAGCTAGTTGAAATTAAAGAGGAAAATGAAGTTATTGCATTAGATTTACCTCATCTAGTTTTAGCCAGAGATGAAAATGTGACACTAAGAAAAGGTGGCATTCAGATTGCTATAGGAGTAACCCACGAAAAGGTTGCATTAAAGTTGAATATTTGGTTACCAATGGTCAATTATTAGTAATTATAGAGGAAAAAAGAGGTTCATATCATTTGGAAAAGTTTCAAATTCAAAAAGAAACCTATTGTAAGCCAGTGGATTGCATATTTTGTAGAGTTTTTTTATAAAAATTTATTAAGTTTAAAATTATACTCTGTGTGCACTAAAGAATAGAATAATTGTTTGAAATATGATTGGTCGAGCCACTTTACTAAGGTTTAGTGATTAAAATGTAGTACCATGCTACTTTCCACCATTGTAGATGTAGTGGACACTAGAAAACACTATTGTAGATGAAGTGGATGCCATTTTGATTATTAAAAAGTAAACAAAATTGTTTATTTTACAAAAAGTATTGTCATGTGAAATGTTATGATTAAAATAGGCTTTTATTGCCTACAGTACCAAATACTTGAATTACAATCTGTATATTCACAATAATTACCTTTGTTTTTCAGAAAATTTAACTGAACAAGTTTCTTGTGTAGTAATTTCCTTTTCAGAAAGGGCTTGACCAATCATATTGGAAAAAAAGTAGGAGGAATAATAGAAGCTAATCAAAGAATACAAGGAATGGTATAACCTATAGGGACCAGTACAGCTTTATAATTTGACATTGTTTGCAATTGTTGGTATGGGAGTAGCTTGTAATGTTAATGGGGTTTTAGTAGTAAAGGAAAATTCAGAAAAGACGCATCTATGAAGATATTTGAACAACACGGAAGTAGGAGGAGCTAAAGGATGTGTGATAGGAAGTTTACAGCACGTGATTGCGCATGGGATTGTGGGTCAAGGTTACCTAGCAACTACGTACAACAAATTATTGATGCCATGTTGGAGATTTTGAGTGGTTTTTTAATGTGGGGGTGATTGTTTTTGATGCTATTCGAAAAGGAGTGGAAATACGCTCCCTTCTCGCTCGAGAGTCTGCATAGTGCTGCCATCCCTCTGTGATGAGACGAACGTTGTAGTGAAAACAAAAAAAACTCGGTTGTTTTAAAATATAAAAAATTTATTTTTTGAAATAAAAGTTAAATTACATTTGAAGCAAATACGAATTATAAAAGGATAAATAAGTTGGCGGTATGCAGCATATGCTTTAGAGTGCAGATGTTAGACATTTGTAATGAAGAGTAATTTATTAATTTGATGGAGCTAGCCTTAAGTGGTTTAATATATAAATCTGTTAGCGGTATGTAGCATGTTTGTAAAAGTTAATAATTTTTATTTTTAGCTTTGAACGTTCATTTGTTGAGATAACTTTGTAAAAATTTGATCTGATTTGAAAAACAAGACTAAAAATGAGGTAAGAAATCAGATTGTTCTTCTTGAAAAATTTTAATATTGATTTTAATTTCGCATGCTAATTCGCTGGAGCAGAAATCAAATCAATTGAAACAAAGAATTCAAGTATTGTTAGCAGAAGCTGATAAAAAAAATAGATGAAATCTATCAATTAATTTATTTTTGGAATTAATAAAAAAAAACAAGAACAAAAATAATGATAAGTCATGTTTAATTAGTTTTAATTTATTATTTTAATCTGTTACATGAAGCTCCTCTGGAAACTGTGGTAATGTACCAAAAGAGATTTGTGATGTTTTATTATTTTATTGTATTATTGTGAAACATATTATTGTATGCGCGAGATAAATGTAGCACGCGGCGTGAGATAAATGTAGCACGCGGCGCGAGATAAATGTAGCACGCGGCGCGAGATACGAGTTAATGTAATCGAACGTGTATATTTTTTAATCACTTATACGAGAGCACTTACAAAAGTGTAGTGCTAGCCATATTGTACGAGCATCTTGCTCAATATGTTAATTAAAACACCTGTTATTATTCATTTCAATTCCACAAAACCATCTAATTTATTTCCACAGAAACTTGTGAATTCCTATTCAGATAAAGTTTACGCGAGCGCCACTAAATTTGACGTTTTTAATTAACAACTTGATTGAAATGGTGAGAAAATTGGGCGACGTGAAGACGACCTTGGGTCAGGTGTGGAGCCAAAATGGGGAGAAGAACGTCGAATTGGGACACAGTTTGAATGCTTGCGTCAGTAAAGTTGACGGTAGTAAGTTGAGAAGATTGAGTATGGAAAAAATGTATCGTTTTCATTGCTTGGTTGTAAAAGATTTGTCAGATCTCAACCAAAAATCTTGGATGCAATCAAAAAAGTTGGTGAAGAAATAATGACGAAGCAAGCTGCGTTGGTCTAACTGACCCTCGATGAAAAAAAAATGTTAATGAGTAGTTTAAAAAATTTACAATAAACAACGATGATGATTTTCTCAAAATAGAATGAAAATAAAATAATATAAATTTAGTTCATCAGCCACCCTTCTCACTCTCCTCCAGCTGAATCAACTGGACCTCCATCACTGTTTCTTTTTTGCTGTTGAGGACAAAAATGAGAAAAAATATAATACATTTCACATTTCGAACAAATTTATATGTAAATGAAGCCAAAATTAATTTTAAAAAAATTAATTTGTTATAATATTTTGTAATTATTTTTCATTTTTTATTATATTATATTTGTGTTAAGAAAAAATAAAATCGAATGTGATTAAAAATAAGAATTTTTTATTAGTTTTAAAAATTATACAACTAAATATTATACAATTAAAATTTATACGAAAAATATACATTTTAGGTAAAATTAATTTATCTGGATACATCACTGCTTAATTCATTGTCCATCTGAAAATGGGAAAAAAAATTTAGTTATTTTTAAAATAATAAAACAAAATTAATTTTTACCTCTTCGTCTTCCTCTTCACTTGTGGAATCCAGATCCACTCTCATGCGTGTATCCTGCACCCTTAAAATTAAAATAAAAACAACTAATTAACAAAATATTTTATTTTTCAAAAACAAGTGCCACACATGTGGGTAAACATTTGCCTCAGCTAGAAATTTAAGAAATCACGCAAAAGTTGAAGAAACTGAGTAATCCAAGTACATCAATTAAAAAGCACCTCTTTACCTTTGTTGATGGAAATTAATAACTTTGATCCCAACGTTTTAAGTATCGAAATTAAAAAAACAAGTAGACCGGGACTTTATCAAATGTGTACGTTTGGTGCTAGAAAGAAATTTTTAACCTGCATCCCGTGTTTACTTTAATGCAAGACGACGACATTGATGAAACCGCGGCAAGAATTATTAAAACCTTGATCCAAAAAAGAATGATTAGATCGATTGGACTCGGATTCAAATTGATCCTTGTTCATTTTTCACCATTTACATTGTTCAGTCGTGCATTTGATAATTTCATAATGAGTTTTGAAATAGTTTTTACTGAAAATGATGATGAATTTTCGATGAAACCAAATATGTTTTTTCAAAATTATGCAGACAAAATTTGGAAACTAATTAATAATTGCATAATTCTGTTAAAATCTGTGAAAGTGGAATTATGTTTGACAACCTCATTTGAACAAATTGTTAACGAAACTGAGATGAGACAAACCGAGGGTTATCTAACGCACGTGGCCAATAGGAATGATTTAAGTACACTGGTAGAAACCGTGATAACCAATTACGAGGTTTTTGTGAGTGCCGGTAGCAGTTGGACATTTGAAGCAAACACCCGCCTTGAAGTTCACATTGGATGCTACCAACCAATGCAAAGGCAGAGCTACATGCTACTCCACCCATGCCTTGAAAAGAGGTCTAGGTTGCTTGTAAATATAGGCTCTGTGCACTTCTCAGGTGGCGCCACTGTTTTGGCCATCTAGTGATGGAATTGTGCAACTTCTTCTAGACACATTACGATTCAGTGATTCTGTTAAGCAGCATTGTGGTAATTTTAAAATGTGGCTTGGAAAATAATTTTTTTAGAAAATCCACAATAAAGAAAAGAAAAAAAATATGTGAAGCTGATCATGTATTTAAAGTTTGTGAGAAGTTGTGGGCTAATGAAACTATTATAACAGGTTGCTGCACACCTCAAATGAAAGTTAATTCATCACCCTATGATATTAAAATAATTGTAAGTATTTAATATTAACTAGCTAATTGTTATTTAATTTATTTTGTGACTTATTAATTTTTTATTCCTTATGCTCTTCTCATTTTGTTTGTTGTTTATTTATTATTATGTTTATTTATACATAAGTAATTACTATTTGTATCATTTTTTGTATATTATAAATAGAAAATAGCTCCTCCCCTGTGTGGGTCTGTCACATCCGTGACTATACTTCTACTTTTAAGTCTCTCCCCCCGAATGACTGACATTACTTCTGGAACTTATTCCCCTCCTTTTAGCTCCTTCCCTTTCTACAAAAAAAAAAATTTGAATTGTGATTGTTTTGAAATTACAATGTTTTGACTTTTTATAAGTTCTAAATAAGTTGAAAAAATTTCTTTTTACTCTTGAGTTAATATTCTTCAACTTCCTATGGATATTTTTAAAGCAGGTTGTGTAACTGATTTTGATGGATTTTTCTGCAACAGGAAATTTTTAGTCAAAGAACTAGGATATGTTTTTGTATTCGATGATACTTATGGTAGCTATACATTACAAGTTGGAAAAATTTCAGAATTGGATCATAGAGTTCAGACTTCAGTTAAGTGGGTGATGCGATTTGAGGATTGTTTTTATGATTATCCACAATCAATTGTGTGTAATGTTTTAAAGTATTTGAGTGGAATATGTCAAAAAAATTTGATAGTGAAATTATAGCCTGCAAAGGTGGTCATGTGGAAAAAGACATGTTAACAACATGTGGGATTCCATCTCAATCTAGTAGATTTGAAGTGCCCTAGATTTCAAGAGTTGTATGATGGAAATAATTTTAATGTAATGTGTGACTTACATAATTACATCAAAACAGGAAAAATTGCTCATTGTCCAAATTGCTCTGTCACTCTAACAATGACATGGTTTGAAAATGCAAGTGAAGAGGTAGTTAATGTTTATAATAGCAAAATTAAAATTATAAAAAAAAATATAATTAAAATTGCAACTCAAACAAAAATGCAAAGTTTATGTTCAGAATTGCTGCTAATCAAATCGTCACATATATCAAGTACAATGATTCATAAGATTTTTAGATGTATTGGTGATTTGTTAAGTCTTGCTGCAAAATTTTTGAATGTTAACAAATATCAATGCTTTATGGCATTCAAATGAAATCTGTTGCCATAGATTTTTACAGAAGAACTTACTTTAAGAAAGTAAATGAAATAAGGGTAATTATAAAACTAGAACAGCCATGGCTATGTGCTAGTCCTGATGGACTTATTATTGAAGAAGAAAGCACAAAGCTATTAGAAATTAAGTGCCCATACTCATGAAAAGATGAGATGATTGTGGATTATGATCATCTGTAATTATTTGTGCCATAATTGATTTTTGTAGAAAACAACATATGCCTTAAGAAAACACACTGTTGTTATACTTAAGTGCAAATAACTATGTATGTTACAAATACTAAGAGTTGTGATTTTTTAATTTATTGTAATAAGCAGCATATTTTACTCAATATAAAGAGAGATGATGATTTTCTTTCTGAACTTGAGAGTTCAAGAAGCCGAGGACATAGAAACAAAGACAACCATAGCAAAGGGCATGGAAAATCAGAGCAAGCGGTGACCGCCTTCAAAATATTTCAAAAACCGCAAAAATGCTATATGATGAGAATAAAGATAAGTTCCAGGATAAGTTTCATTTTTGCTTGAGTCATGCTTATCAGGTTGCCAAACAGAGAAAAAATACTGTTGTTACACCAAATAGAAAAATGCAAGAAGTTATAAATATAAGTGATGATGAAAATGATAATCCATACTTCAAAATCAAGTGTGGTGATTCAAAAGGGCCCTGTTTGAATCGCCACTAATTAACACCAGACAGCATCGTCCCCCCTCTACTAATTATTCACAACTAGTGGGCCAATGAGAGTTATGTGGGCGTGTTGAGAGTTTTCTTATCTGATGAAAGACTATAGTGAAGTTAGTGGCAACTCCGGATTCAGACCTTGAACAACCTTGTTTTTAGGGTCTGAGTCTCTTCTTTCTCTAGAAAGATTCTAGAGCGAGAGCTAAGTCGTCACGCGTTCATTTGTGATTCGTTTTTGGAGGAAGTTCCTCCTTCACCGAATGTGTGTATTGAGTAATTTTAGTTATTATTATATTTAGTTTTATCATTTCAATTTATGTTATTGTGTGTCTATTTTTAAGTTATTCTGTATCATAATTAATCGAGCAAATTAATTTGGGGAATTTCTGTGAGCAGCAGCAATCCTTTAGTATTCATCTTTTTATATATCATATCTGTGTATAATTTTAAGTATTTGAGTAAATGTTAATTTGTTCGAGAATAATAGTGTATTTATTTTGGTTGTGAATAATGTTTAGGAAAGACCTAAAGTAGATAGCGTCAGTTGGTACACTGAGCGCGCATTTAGGCTGAGTGTTTAAGCAATACTTTAAAAGAAAAAACTAAGTTTAAAAAGATAATGCCCAATTTCTACAGCTTATTTTAAAAGCTGTTTTATTAATTACTTGTAATAATTATTTTGCATTTAATAGCTAGCTGCTAGGGTATTTGAAATCTTGTAAAAATAAAAAATTCTGAGACACATGATGCAGTAGCCTTTAGGCTTTAATCAACTTATTTTTTTTTTTAGCTAAAAGGAGATTCTATAATAACAAATGTTTTTAAATAGTAGCAGTATTTTCGCAAAAAAATAAAAAACACTATCGTTTACCTATGTGGTTGAAAGTTGATGAACTAGAACTTAAATTAAACAAATCTTGGTCATGACCTGTAAATAAAATTTAATGACCTGTGTGACGGTTTATACAGTATCAAGTTACCTGTTTCCTCCTGCTTTTTGTTCGAATATCTTGTACATATATTTTTCCATGTCAATTTGTAGCAATGAATGATTGTTTATTAGTGAAAAATAAACATTAGGAACAGCAATACAGGGTTATAGCAATCTAAGTTGATAGAAAGTTTTGTTAATAAAAACATTAATTTTAATTAATAAAAACATTAATTTTAATTAATAAAAACAGTAGGGGTATACCCGAGGCGCGTATTATCACTTCGTATCCGCCAAATCCGTAAATGATACGAAGCTTCGTATCCAAAATTTTTAAACAGCCAATCAGGAGGCATTACGCAATTCGTATTGCCTGAGTAAAAATACGTAGCTCAG
>JAQFZN010001807.1:0-13878 GCA_034687075.1 Geophilus carpophagus
GCAAATATTTTGCATCAATAATAACTTTTTTATTGGTAGGAGAATTTTTACCAAATTTATTTAGAGCATACAGTATGAAACCAGAATCCAAACAGCTCCTGAAATTTTCAGATTTTATAAATTATTTTTAAAAAACTTTTTGTATTTAAAACTGGAGCATGTAACTCCAATCACATACATCAGTCTTCTGAGGGTTAAACAATTATTATTTAGTTATATAACTCTTCATCTGAATTCCTCAAGGCAAAGACTTAATAAGTGCCAGATATCTCTCAGATTGTATTACAGCTTATACTTGATTCACTATTATCTTCACTTCACCCAAAGGCAGATCTACATTTTTCAGGGCCTATGGCTTATTGAAGTGCAATGGGGCCCCAATTTTTGTTAGATTAAGAATCTTTAAATTAAGATTTAAAATTCATTTTTAATAACATCATAATCAAAATTGAAACTTGATGACCTGACTAATTGTGTTACATTGGTTAAAATAAAACAAATAATACTATAAATTATCATTATTATAATATTATTATTATTAACTATTATTTACTATAGGGACTGTACTTAAAGAACGTAACGCCTAAACTCATGTTTTTGGCACCCCCCCATGTCATGCTAATCTCACAATAAACTTTACCCACCCCACAATGTCACGTCAGGTGACGTATTTAATCCATGTTCTCCTATTGGTTGCAATATTGACCATGTGACGTTACTGTCACAGAAATTTCAGCCCCCACTCCCATGTCACATGGTGTCATGGTCTCATCATACCCCCCCTGCCAGAAAATGTTCTTTAAGTACAGCCCTATAAGTGCTCATTGTTAATGTAAAAGTATTAAAAATTCATTATAATAATTCAATAACTTTGTGGGCCCTTGACACTTGGAGGTTCAGCGGTTAAGCCTCTATGTAGATCCGCCCCTGACTTCACCTACTGTAGATGCTTTTGATCAGCTAATCATATTTTCATAATTAGCTAAAGGTTTTCTATAGGACATAGATCTGGGGAATTTATAAGCTTAGATAAAACTTCAATATTGTGTTTCCAAAACCACTGCTATATTGATTTAACAGCATAAGCCATTAAATCTCATTAAAAAATTACTTATTCTATTCTCTCAAAAATTTTACAGGGAGGAATTAAGTAATACTCAAGTAGTTGTTCATATGCTACAGCATTTACTGTATTTTAGCGTGTACAACGCGCACTCGAGTATAACGCGCAAATTTTATAAAATTTGTTTGCAAATACACATATAACGCGCACTTACGTATAACGCGCACCCACGTATAACGCGCACCCACATATAATTGTATGTTAAATTATATGTATAATTGAATAATTGTATGTAAAGACTGTTATAACGCGCAACATGGGTGCGCGGTAGGTAAAATCGCGTTATAAGCGCTAAAATACTGTATTGTGCCTATAATCGCTGTTATTAAACCAACACCCCTAAAAGACATGCACCTATTCAACAATATACTTGTACGACATTTAAACTGTAATATATAATGGTTGCTGTTATGATCAAATGATACACTTGTAGATTTACATGACAAAGCATTATTCTAATTTGAAAACAAAAAAGCAGAAATAAAATTGATTATTTAAAAAAATCAAAATATATAAACATATATCTTACAAGGTTCACCACAAAAGAAATCCGCTGAAGCAAAATGTTGAGGAAACGATTCATCTTGTACAACTAAATGACCATTCTTCAAATTTTCTAAAACCACCCAATCATCTTCCATCAAGTGTGATTTAACATGTGGCTTAGTTTCATTCTTAGTCACAATACCAAAGCCTTTGAATGTATCTTCATCATTTTGCATCTAAAAAACAAAGTAAAAATTATTAAATCATTAAACCAAAAAAATAAAAAAACAATAAATAACTACTGATGTTTCCTGTTTCAACTTAGCAGATACAGTTGATGAAGAAGCGAAATTTTTTAAAAATTTTGAAACATAAGCATGTTCAATTGGATTTAGGGTTAAAGGTCCAGAATGTGTGGTTGCTTCTATCAAATTATTCCAGGCAGTTTTCCGTTGAGATAAAACAGTGCCGCGAGGTGAAAAGCCCTTTAATAAGATAAATAAAAGTGAGAAAAATATATTTTTATATAATAAATAATTTAACATTTGTTATTTCTTTCGTTTACTTCAAAAAAGGCAAATATGAATATTCAGTGCACTTGAAAATGATGAAAAAACATGTTTTTGGTTAATTTATTCAAATATTTATTCAAACTAAATTTTTAAAATTTTTCGTTTACTTTATATCCAACTTTAAATTATATTTTTTATTGCATTGATTTTTCTAGAATTTTACAAATTATCAATTTTTAATTTTTAATCTTTATTTTTTAATCTTATTTTAAAATAAAATTTTAATTTGGTTCTTTACTCTTTAAATATTTCAGCTGTGAAATCTCACAGAAACCAAAATGAAATCTTTCTTTCAAAGCAATAAAATCATCTTTAATCTCAGGTTTGTTTATATAACTAATAAAAATTGATCCAGGTTTTAGCTATATTGATTTTCTGACCTCACAAATTCACAACAACAGTGCAATAAGAACATTAATGATTGATCTAAACGAAAAAAGAATGAAAGAAAAAAAACTCATGGCAACTCATCCATCTTTTCAAGTAGCAAACAATTCTCCATTTAAAGAAAACAGACAAATATAACAGCTTGCCAATGCCATCTTATTTTCCAACAAACTTATAAATAAATTCATTGTGATTACATTTGAAAGGTTAAAGGTTTCTGCCCAAAACAGACAGAATTTATTTTCTTTTCCGACGTCATAACACTGAATTTCGAATGAATTATGGCATGAAATACTCTGGAAGGGCCACTCAGCTTAATCTTGCGAATTCAGGTCAAACAGTACCCTCCAATAACATATGTGATAAAGCAATTGTGGGCTTGTTTTTATGGTACAGTAGAACTTCGATTAACCGTTGCTCGATTAACCGTCAGTTTCTATTATCCGTCATCATACTTACGATGGTGGAAGTAGTGACTAATCATTGGTGGAGCTTATATGTAGACCTAAAAAAGTATATAAAGCCTAATTTTTAATTTTATTGCTGTTAAATTGTTTTAAAAGTACAGAAAAGTTGCGCAGAAAGCTCGAGCCTCAATGACACAGAAGGAGATCATAAATTATTTTCAAGTAGGGTAACAAATTTAAAAATTTCTATTATCCGACTTATTCGGTTATTCGTCACAGCCCTGGTCCCGACAGTGACGGTTAATCGAAGTTCTACTGTATAATATTATTATTTGAATAATGATTGTTTAAATAAAGAAGCATCTTTTTTAAGTCTATTGGTTATGATAAGTGTTCTATCATATGTAGGAAAGCCTGATTCTGCTTATGCTGTAAACAGTAAGGGGGGGAAATGTGCATTCTTAATAACTTTTATTTAAAATTTGTTATCACTCTGAAATTTAAGAATAACATGTTTCATCTATTTCTACAAACTTGAAAAATTTCAGATTTTTCTATAAATTATTAAAAAAGTTTTCCAATACCCAACTATTGCTTGTGACATTTGTCAACAGGATTGTACTTGGAGGGTTAAAATGTTTTTTGATATATATTTTAATATTTTGGATGTTTAGAATTTTTCATTTTTTTACACTTTTCTTATATTTTTGTTAGATATTTAAATTATTTTTAAAACTTATCAAAACTTTTATACAAATTCGAATTTTTAGTTAATATTGATGGGCAACTTGATATCATGTCATCAGAACAACCAATAGGATAGCTTGTCATCTGCTATTCAAAGTCACTTGTCTAATAAAGTTGCTTAAATTGATAATTGTAAACATTTAATTCTAATTAAAATTATTTATAATAACAAATATTTGTGTCCAAAGATAATATTTAAAAAAACTGTTAATAATTGACATTTTTCACTATTTGAGCTTGAAAACCTATGGTATTCCATTGTGTTTACCATTTTTATCATGTATACCACCAGAGGCACTAGCATTCCTTCCCTAATCTGTGATTTTGCATGTAGACAAAAGAATTCCCACTGAGTGGCCCTTCTAGGGTATTCCATGATTATGGGAATTTTTCTACAGTTTGTGTCGCTTTGTGTGGTTTGTGTCGCTTTGTGTGGTTTGTGTCGCTTTGTGTGGTTTGTGTCGCTTTGTGTGGTTTGTGTAGTTTGTATAGGGTGACCATTCGTCCTGGATTTTGCAGGACAGTCCCAGATTCTGGCTCTGCGTCCCGCATGGGTACGAGTCTTGGAAAATGTCCCGGATTTCACAAAATAATTTTATTTGATAATTTTTATTTATTTATTATAAAATTATCAATTACGTTTCTTAGTAATTAACTTAATTTGACAATGAAAGACCCAGAAAATAATGCTTTCAATAATAAATTATTTTTTTGTATTTAGCTATTTTCATTTAAGGTAATTTTTAAATTTTTTTTTTGTAAAATTTACTTCCCCTACTCCCCCTGCTCTGCTCAATGTCTCGGATTGCGTCACGGAAATAATGGTCACCCTAAGTTTATAAGCATTGAGTAGCCATATTTTTATTTTCGTTGATCAAGTAAATTGGAATTTCTTTTTCTATACTAATACTGTTAGTACTAATACAATTAGTCTAGTAAAAGAAATTCCAGTTTACTTTCTGAATAAAATTACAAAATTTATGTATAATAAAATAAAATAGAATAGAATAAAAATCAATATAAATTCGCTTTGTATTGATAAATTTAGTCTAATTTCAACACAAAAGAAGCAAATGACGTAATTCGTTGATATTGTCGTCACCAACATTTTCCGTGTTTGATCGATCTGTACCGTTGGTGTCACTTGAATGCCCAATGTTTACCAAAACATCCAGTCGATATAAATATTTACACTCAAAGTGCAACGTTTCGTTCCCATCTTCATTTAGAAGATCATGTGACATAAATAATTCATACTGCTTTCACTTTCAGTAAATAAATCAAAAAGAATTTCTTTTCCCATCATAGTTATATGATTATAGGTCCGGAAAGAGAAATTCTAGCTAAATTTATAAATTCTTAGTCAATTGCACTCATTTTGGTTTCATTTCGGTTGAAAAATAAACTAGAATTTCTTTTTCAAGCCTAATTCTGCCAAAATTTGTGACCAATTTCGACACTAGGTGTCCTCCAATATGGTCACTGGGTCATAGATTAATCAGATAGCCAATCAAGAGCTTCCATCTCCCGATTACGTAAGCTACTTGGAAAAGTTAGGTCACAGAGATGTCATCTTTCATAGAAATGATGTCATCTCTCCACATGCCCAAATATGGCAGATGGCCCGAAAGTCTTAGGAAATAAAATATTAAACCCAATTTTAATTATTTTTATACAACTATGATCGGCCATCTTGAATTGGCCAAACATCAATACAGTCATACTTCGCTTTACGGCCTAAATACGTTCCGGAAAAGTTGACCGCAAAGCGAAAAGCCGTATAACGAATCAATCATTTTGATAATTTTTGATTCAACACAACATTTTTGGCCGTATAACGAAACATTGTGGGCCGTAAATTGGAAAAGTGCCATAATTAATAAAGGCCATATAAAGAGCAGCTGTATAGCGAGGTATGACTGTATTTTCATCTAATGTATTTTTTAAAATTTAATTTATTATTTAATTTCATACATAACTTTCCTAAAATAGAAAATTCGAATACCCAGCACCCTTGTGAATGAAGAAACTGTCATCAATGTCGTTTTACTCATTCAAAACTATACTGGAAATGCGAATTTTCCTATTTCTGCTTTATTTTTACCAATTCTGGGTCTTCAAAACTGGGTAGAGTATGCAACGTGAATGCAGCAACAAAACAAATGCCCACCACCAAAGTGACCGCTGCGATCACAGCATAGGGATGGTGAGCGAGCAAACGAGCATAACTGTCAAATAATAACATTAATAAATTATTATTCACTCTTCGTTAATTAGGTAATTACGTTTTAATTAAAGTAAAAACTCACCAATTCATTATTTGCAAACAGAAGTGGATAAAGTAATCAACTAGAAACACGAATGATAAAATATAATGACAAAACACCTCTTAAAATCTCCATTTAGAGGATAATTATGCTTTTTTATTGTGTTCATATTTTTATAATATAATTATCTGTTGACATTCCATTAAACAATTGCAGCTATTCAAAACCTGTCAAAATAAATGTGAAAATTACTTTATTTAATTAACAGAGTTGGTAATTTTTGGTAAATGCACTTGATTATTATGTAATGGTATCCTGCAGTGCAGTGTTAAGCAACACTTGATCTAGGTCAGCCATTTTGGTTTTAGTGTTATTAAAAAAGTGAACTGGAATTTCATTTTTTGATTGAAATTGTGAACTGGAATTTCATATTCATGAAAATATTAAACTTAAATCTCATTTTTAATTCAAAAATGAACTGGAAATTCATTTTTAATTTAAAAAGTAAACTGAAAATTTAATTTTCATCTAAAAAGTGAACTGGAATTTCATTTTCATGAAAAAAATAAACTGAAATTTCATTTTTAATTCAAAAAATGAACTGGAAATTCATTTTTAATTTAAAAAGTGAACTGGAATTTTATTATTATTAAAAAAGTGAACTGGAATTATACCATTACTGAAAAAGTAAACTAAAATTTCATTTTTCAGTCTAATTGTGTCCATAGGTAGACCCTAACATGTCTCTAGAACAGGGGTTCCCAAACATTTTCTCTGATGGAACACTTTGAGAATCCTGGAATCATAACAAAACACCTTGTTTATTGTGAAGGGTAGGTAATAACAAATAATCAAGAAAATAAAAAAAAAAAAGACTTGTTTTACTTAATAATTATTCCAATTTCAAGTCATATTGTAACTCATAACACAAAAACCATAACAATGCATAATATTATTAATAATTCAGCACATGTGACATTTTGTGGCAGCAACAGCAGTCAGTTATGAAATTGACATCAGTCAAATTAGTATTGTCAAAATGTTGAAAAAAATAATTTCTTATTAACATTTTTTCATGAAACAGTTTGGAAAACCCTGCTCTAGAACATGTGTGAGATATCCAGTCCACAGCCATCTTTTTTCTCACAAAGATGACCCTTATCTTTGTGTCCACAATATGGTCCTTAAACTCAACATCAATACACACAATCCTTAAACATTTGTGTATTAAAATTAACTCTGTATAACATCTGATCCAAACTCAAATAAACTGTATCTAATAGAACTAAATGTACAAAAATAATCTTTGGAAAAACTGTGAAAAAGCCAAAATTTAAGTATTGATTATTTGGCAAAATGCATTTACCAAATTTTAAAGCAACTTACCTCACATTGTCTCTCACTTCACAATTTTAAGTCAGTTTCATATTCAATCTAAAACAAGAAAAGAAAAAAATTAAATTAAAACAAAAATAATAAATATTTCCAAGCACAACAAATTTAGATAAAATATTTTCAACACATCAAAATAATCTTCAACCAGATAAGGGAACACTTGTGTAAACAACAGATCAAATGATGACATCACTTCAAGAACACTAAACAGACACTCACCAGACACCAATAAAAATAACAGTCAGAAAAATATCAAATTCCAAGTTTTAACATTAATTTTGGCTTCATTTACATGTGTTCACTCTTATTACTTCAAGGTTTAAGGCCTTTTCGATCTTCTCCCTAAGATCATCATCAGAACCAGGGCCAAATTAGCTATACAGTCAAATCCGATTAATTGGACCACCGGATAATCGGACCAGCCGCTTATTCGGACCGAATCCTAAAGAACCGATACGGGTATTACAACATAGGGCATGTTCGTGTAATCGGACCAGCCGGTTATTAAGACCAAAACGACCTCGTCCCGATGTGGTCCGATTAACCGGAATCAACTGTATAGCAGAAGTAGCAAATGCTATGGGCCATGCACCTCTAGACTATTGGCCAATTTAACATGAATTTATTTTATTTTATTATCATACAAAACCTAGAGCCTCTTGTAATATTTGCTACAGGCCCCGCACAGGCTTAATCCGGCACTGATCAAAACCAAATTCAAATTTTTTTACGTATCAAAAAATAATAAATAAATTATAGGAAAATGTATGAAAATAACATGTTTATCTATTTTCAATTTTCAATTCTCAATTTTTCTCAATTAAAATATACATAAACATATAAATTTAATACTTGACCTTCATTGCTACAATAATAAACCACTTTTCCTCCAATTTAATCATCAATTCAGTGGATCACAACATCTCATTCCATCAGCTGCAAATTGCATGTTTCAAACATGGTGCTTCTCTATTGACCAATTTTCTGCTTAAATTATTTCTGACTGGTTACTGCACCTTTTACATTAAAGTCAATGAAAACAAAATATTCAACAATAGCTTGAACAAACTATGTCTGTAGTTTGAATATATATTTTAATATCAACATGAAATATGTTAGTTTTGGAGAATTTTTAGAATTTGTTTAAAATGTGCATAAAATTCAAGTTTTATTATCTTTTATTTTATTTTACTTAAAAAAGTAATTCTAATGTATGTTATTGTTTAATTGTCTTATAAAAAATATCAAATATAAATGTAATCTAAGAGATAAAAATAAAAAGTAAAAATAAAAACAAATGATGATTGGTTGGTTTTTCCCAAGTATCTGCATCATGTAAATTACTAGCTGAGTTATCCAGCACTGCCAGAGTTATTTTTTCCCTGTTTTTACTTATTTATAATTTTTGCTGTAAGTATTATTCTAATTTTTCCCATATTTATCTATTTTGTAATTTCCCTGTTTTCAGTTTTTTTATTTTTCCTGCATATTTTAATTATCACTTATTTTTCCTGCATAATTTAATTATCACTTATTTTTCCTTCATAATTAATTATCACTTATTTTTCATACTGCTTAAAATTCAATGTGATCACCATGGCCACATGCTCAATTCAGCCATTTTGAAGTAAACAAAAATAACTAAACATAGACCAATACTCAATTAAATTTGTTCTGTGCATAATTGATGTTTAGTGCACTTTGGCCAATCAGATGCATTGGATACATATAAAATTTATGCTTTTCCTCTTTATATACTTTTCTTTAAAAAAAATATATAGATTTTAAACTGTCTCTAAATGCATTAAATAAATAAATAAATTCTTCATTTTACATTGACAATGTTGCAGCACAATAATATACTAATAATGAGTGCATTGAAAACATGCAAAAATATAATTGTATTTATTTGTATTTATTCAAAACTTCAAAAATTTCAATTTTTAAATTATCAGTAATTGATTAGTTACTTGAATTAAATAATAATGTTAAAAATTAAAAATAACTAGTAAAACAAATAATGCTTGACTGCATTTTCATCAAAATACTGTAGTTTAAATTCCTGCAAAAGGAAAATAGAAGTGATGTGGCAAAAGCATTAACAACCTTTGGTAAATGCCCCTATAGAGCATTTGCCAAGAAGAGTGTCATGATCCATAGACCATTACATTGAGGAGATTTTCAATCAATAAGTAACTGTATTTCTTAATTAATATATTAATATAAAATAATTGTTATAATAACTATTTTTTTAATGAAAAAATTAATAATTAAATGTTTTTTTTTGAAAAAATTCAATTTTATTTTAATAAATCAATTTTTAATGAAATGGAATTTAAATTAAAAAATAAGTAAAAATTAATTTTGAAGAATTTTTTATTTTTAGAAAAATTCACTTAATGCTTTAAATTATTGTAAAAATGCAAAAAAATGAAAATAAATGCAAAATATTTTAAAATATTGTAAAAATAAATTAATTTTAAATGAAATAAAATTTAAATAAAAAAAAGTAAAAATTAATTTAAAAAGTAATTTATTTTCAATTATTTTTTATTTTTTAGAATAATTCAATTAATGCTTTAAATTATTATAAAATTGCAAAAAAATTGCAAAAATTGCAAAAAAAATTCAAAATATTGCAAAAATAATTCAATTTTAAATAAAATAAAATTTAAATTAAAATAAATAAAAACTAATTCAAAAAGTAATTTATTTTCAATTATTTCTTATTTTTAGAAAAATTCAATTAAAGCTTTAAATATTATAAAATTGCAAAAAAATTATAAAAACATCAATTTTCCAATACATATAAATTTAATTACAAAAATAAAAAATAAAAAATAAAAAATAAATAAATATATAAATAAATACCTTAGATGCAATGGTTGGTATAAACTGTTGTTTAAAGCAAACGAACCGTAAATTGCATTAACATTGTTCAAAGAAAAGACCAAGAGACAGAAGAGAGAGAGGGGGGATGCTGAATGCATCAAAGACGCAGGGAGCCCCTGCAAATTCCACGGCTTCACATACACCCACATAGATTAAAACAGATTAAGTGAACGAGATTAATTCAATACGCAATCACACGTGAAGATCAACAAGGAAAAATGAGCACGATGCATTACAATATCTGTGCAATTGCGACAGATGCACGACTCGACTAAACATATTTCTTACTCGTATAATTCACGTGTATCCGAGCAGCCAAGGTTGCTGCGCGCGCCGCTCGTTGCTATGACGACACCATTGGCATAGAAACCCAAAGTGAAATGCCTGGCCAACACCTCCATGTTTTTTATCTTTGGAAAACACATAAAATAGATGTCATAGAACCAGTGGATTTTTTTTTGTTTGTTTTTTGAGGAAATGATAATTAAATTAAAAATATTAATTGATTAATTAGTTTTTTTAATTGGTACAAAATATATTTCATATTTTTCTATTCAAAGTTATTTTAGGATTTTTAAGAATTGAAAAAAGATGAAAATTTAAATAAGAAAATATCATTATTTTTTATTTTTTTATTTTGTATGGTCCTTTTGGGCTACCATAGTGTAGTAAAGTTATTCGTTTTAATGATTATTATAATGAAATTACACTCATACCTTGCTATACAGCTGCTTTTTATACGGCATTTTGCTATAACGGCCTTTGTTAATTATGGCACTTTTTCAATTTACGGCCCACAATGTTTCGTTATACGGCCAAAAAAAATGCTGTATTGTATTAAAAATTGTATCAAAATAATTGATTCGTTATACAGCTTTTCACTTCACGGCCAACTTTTCCGGAACATATCTAGGCTGTAAAGCGAGGTATGGGTGTACTTCTAATTCCAGTAATTTTATGCATTTTATGCAAATTACCAGTAGAAAAATGTTAGTTTTTAAAGTTAACAGCCATTTTGTTTTTATTTCATTGATAAAATAAACTAGAATTTCTTTTCCAGATAAATCACTCAAAACTTGCATAACAAAAAAAATTCCAGTTCACTTTTCATTGCAAAATAATAAAAAATGGCTGAATAATCATGTACTGTTTTAACTGCTTATAAACAAACAAATTTTAACTCCTTCTCTAAGATAATAAACATATTTTTATTTTTAAAATTCTTAATTTTTATTACTAAGGTCAGTCATTTCAAAATATCATTTCTGAGAAAACTTAATTTAATTACAATTTTTCTTAAAAAAAAAAACAAAAAAAAAACAACTCTTAAAATTGATCCATTCAGTGCAAACCTAACTGAACCATTCTATTTTTAGCTTCTGCTTCAATATTAAAAGTCAAGATTAAGGGCAAATTCCTCGAATCAAATGACAAAAGGAGTGTTTACAGGAATGGGAACCCCAAAGCCAATGTACGGAACAACATTGGAAACATACTGATTCAAATTTTCAAAAAATTTATATATATTTTAAAGTAACAATTTTAGTATTACACTAAATTTAAGCAACTTTAATTACCACAAAACCCTGTTCACAATGAGCATTTGGATCTAATCCGCACAAATGATTTCATATCTGCAGCTTAGTGTGGATACTATCTGGATGGATTAGAAATCCAGAGGCCAGATTCACTAAATAATTGTTAGCGAACGATGTCATTAGCTAACAAGTGGGTTTGATTTGACATTGAATAACGACAAATTTGATCATTACAGCATCAAAATAGCATTGAAAAATTCCTAGTGAATATGTTCATAAATAGCGATTGGTTTTTATCGTAAATTAACCAGCAAAACCAATGATTAACACCTAATGATTGTTTAGTGAATCTGGCCCCAGGTTATCTAGAACTCAGTTGGGTTGCTCAATAAGATCCACATTGCATTGTGGGTCATTTTCAGGTTAAACAAAATGGTAGAAAACCATTAGTTGAAGGGCATGCAAAGCAAATGATGAAAATGACCAGTGGCATACCTAGGGGGGCAGAGGGGGCAATTCACCCCAGGTGGCACTCTTTGGATGCATTATTTTTAGGTCTGATCATTTTCTTTTATCTTTTTTCTGACCAAAAGAACGGTATTTTCAACATTTTTGTCTTTTCGCCCTAGGCAAAAATAACTCAGAAAAACTCTTTGAAATCCAAGACACCAAATATGCTTTCCTACCTGTTCGCACCTGTTCGTGAGGACTGTTTGGTGTAAATGTTATAGTTCGTGCAAACCAGCTATTAATAAAAAATTTAATTTTATAATGTTTTTATTGCAAGAAAATTGGAACTAGTTCCAAGTTAGTTATATATCTAACCTTTGAAATTAGAACTAGTTTCAAGTTAGTTATTTATCTAACCTTTGAAATTGGAACTAGTTCCAGAACTATATTAAAAGTGATTTTCATGTTAGAAAAAAATTTCACTAAGTTGATTGATATTGGGAAAGCATTACTGCAAATATGAAATCCATTTTGGATGAGATCATTGCAAATAAGATAAAATCTGTAGTTTGAACAAGGTATAATGCCTTGATTTCAAGCTACACTCAAATAGAAGCCTTCTTGAAATAGTAGCTGAGGTATTCCAATTGAAACAATTGGCATGTTCAATGTTTTGGCTTTCATTGCTTTGATTTTGTTGCTTTTTGAACAAGAAAGTTGAATTTCCCCAAAACCAATTTCATGAAAGTAATATTGGATTCACTTGCTGATAGCAAAATCTCTTTTGTCACCGTGAATTCTGATTTTGTCTACTGCCATCTTGTTTTCACAATAGTGGCATTTTGCAAACCATTTTAAAGTTGCGATCTTGGAATTTTAGAATTAATTCAGAGAACTGCTATAAATAGAAAATTGCTGAAATCAATATTTCTATTGGCAGTTCAAAGTCAAAAGCTGATTTAGTTGAATTTGTGAAATCAACAAAATCAGTCACTTTTAGAAAGTAGCTTTCCTTTGAACATGCTTACTAGGAATCACTTTATTAGTTACTTATGAGACCAATGCACATGTGCAGTAAAGACAAAACTACAACTTAAAATGACTGCCAATCTATCAGTAAGCAGACCAAGAAAATAAAGACCTGGGGTGATATTCAAAAAAACTTGCGTAAAAACATGCATAAGTGAGTTCGCACACTAAAAGTTAAGAAGTGCGTGTGCACAATTTAAAAAAGCTCTTATTTTTTGTATTCATAAAAATATCTTAAGAAAACCATTATTTAAGTTTATGTAAATGATTTCCTACGCAAATTCCTAAGTGACCTACAGACTTTGCTTAATAATTTTCCTAAGTAATCACTTGTGGAAACCTTTATGAATACCATTTTTTGACTAAGCTAAATCTTATGCAAAAATTGTGCTTAAGTAGCTTTATGAATACCAACCCTGACTCACTAAACAATTGTTAGCGAATGTTGTTAACTAACAAACAAATCTGACATTGCCATTTGCAAACCATAACTTTTTGAAGTAACAACTAGGGAATCCAATGTCGGGTACCGGGTACCCGGGTTATTTTATGGATTTTTAGATACCCGATCACCCGGGTAATTGT
>JAQFZN010001808.1:0-13871 GCA_034687075.1 Geophilus carpophagus
CAGGTATAGCAAACCCCCGCTATAACAAACAAATTTTCAATCCCCTAGCTATTCGTTATAACGAGGTTCGACCTGTAATTCATTACAGAAAAAGTGAATCCTATTAGATGGTTATGTTTTTTATTTAGAATTCTTCGTAATTAAAAATAGATTAAAGATACAGAAAAAAATGTTAAACTTGACTTTACCTCTTTGAAGTGTAAGAGGTTCAGTGACAGCTGCCATTTTCTAGTTTTACATACTTTTTACCCTAAACAGCAGAATTGTCTGTGGCTGTCTCTGATTGGTTGAAAATCAACTTCTGGTATGGGCAGATACGGAAGTAACGTTATCAAAATGGCGGTAATTTGAAGAGAAAGCAACTTACATGTGCATGCATCATTTATTGTATACAATTTTTAAACTTTAATTGAAAAATATAGACATTTAAGAGTAATTAAAAATTTAATAGTTAGGTAAATTTTCAATTTAATTTGATTTTACAATTTTCCTTTCAGTATGCTTTTATTTGATGGCGCTAAAATCTAGAAATATATTTACTTGGACGATTTTTTCTACGAATAACATGTTTCAATCTAAATACAATCGGAATTATAATAATTGTTTTAACTCATTAACGTTGTGCCGTTCAAAAATTTCATCAGTAAAGTTAAACAGTAAACAATTGAGAATTGAAAATTATTTTTAAAAAATGTAAACATTGCTTTAAATTTTTTTTATTAGCATGTGCAGAGACGAGACGAAGCTTTACAAATAACGTTGTACCAGTAGATGTGAAGCCTGTAACACCAATAATGATGAAATCATATCTACGAGAACAGAAAATTAGTTTCGCTCAAGGATACACTTGCTTAGCTCTGGATTGTTTTTTATGTCCTCATGCTGGAAAACAAATAACTAAGCACGGGAAATTGTTTATTAATTTAGTAACAGGTAAAACTGGACAGTATTGTGTTATGAAAATTTAATAAATAAATAAATAAAGTATGTAAATTTTCCAGGAATGTTTCTGTGTCATTCGTGTCGTATTTCAGGAACATGGTCAGAATTTCAAGACTACATAACACTTCTAAAACGAAATCATAATCTAAATATTCAACAATTAAAACGTAAACCAGCACCTGACTGGTTAATCAATAAAGAAGATGACTTAAAATTACAGCAGATGTTATGTGATGTTATTCCGTTATCAGTTTTAGATCAAAATAAATATGTAGAAATTGCTCAAAAATTCGATATTGAGGCATGTTACTGAATATTTTTAAAATAATAATTATTCAATTATAAATAAAATTTTGAATTACTCTTTATAGCAAATAAATCAACAAACAGCAAAGAAATATGATTTATCTACAACCAAATTAATGGATAGGATTTTGTTTCCAATTTATGGTGTAAATGGAGATAAAGTTGCTGTGCGTCAGATGAAATTAAAACCGAATAACATTGAAGAGCTTATAATTCCTAAGTAAAGTTTCCAGTTTAATATGGTTAATATTGTTTTTATTTGTGATAAAATATTTATATTAAATTTTGTTTAATTATTTTAGACGGGCCAATAGTATGCTATATGGTCTACAAAAAATTAATGCAAATCATAAAAAGTTGATTTTGACTATGCATCCATTGGATACTTTAATAATTTCCCAAGAGCTGAATTTGCCATCATTAAGCCTACCGAGAGGTGTTTCTTGCTTACCAGTTGAAACATTACCACTTCTCGAACAGTTTGATTCGATAATATTTTGGTTTGGTGGTGATATTAAATCATGGGAAGCGTCTAGAACTTTTGCACGAAAACTTGGCGAATCTCGTTGTCATTTCATACGTCCAAAGGAGCAAAATCTTAGTCCATACGAAGCAAAGAAAAATAATTTAAATTTGACTAATATTTTGAAAGATGTTCATGCTGTTGGACATAAATCAATTACTTCGTTTCAGTCTTTGAGAGATGATGTGTTTACAGAATTAAGTCATACAGAACAAGTTGCTGGAGTGAAGGTTTATAATTTTATATTTTTTTTTACAATTTTAAAATTATTTTTTTTTAAATATATTTTAAGTGGCAACGGTATCCACATTTAAATAAGCTTTTGAAAGGGCACAGAAGAGGCGAATTGACTGTTGTAACAGGGCCCACTGGGTCTGGAAAAACAACATTTATGAGCGAATATTCATTAGATTTGTGTATGCAAGGAGTATGTTTACAATTTTTGATTTCTCTTTAAATTTGCTTTTATTTAATTTTTTATTTTAAGGTAAACACACTATGGGGTAGCTTTGAAATTCGAAATGTACGATTAGCTAAAATGATGTTGATTCAATTTTCTGAGTTAGTTCTTAACAAATTATTTATCTTTCATGATTTTATTACAATTTTTATGCTTAGATTACCATTATACGATAAACTAGATTTATTCGACAAGTGGGCCGACGAATTTGAACAACTCCCACTTTATTTTATGACGTTTCATGGTGAAGAAACTATTAAAAACGTTATTGCGGTACATTTTTTAATATTTTAATTAATTTTTAAATGAAATATTTAAAATTCCTGTAATTTCAGGCTATGACGCATGCTGTATATGTGAATGATATTCAGCATATAGTTGTGGATAATCTTCAGTTTATGATGGGTTTGCAAGATAGTAGTGTTGATCGGTTTTGGAAGCAGGATTTAATAATTGCTTCATTTCGCAAATTTGCATCTATGAATAATGTGCATGTTACACTTGTTATTCATCCTAGAAAAGTGTGTGTAATACTTGTTACTTTTGTAAATGATAATTTTTCTTGTTAATATTTTTTAGGAAATTGCTGAAGAATTGAATATATCTTCAATTTTCGGTGGTGCAAAAGCGAGTCAAGAAGCTGATAATGTTTTAATTCTTCAGGACAAAAGATTAGATTCTGTCAAAGGCAGGAAATATTTACAGGTATTCTAATGAGAAAATCTGTGTATTTTTTTAATTTTTTTAAAAATATTTTTATTATAATTTTACTTTAGGTGGCAAAAAATCGATTTACGGGTGATATTGGAATTGTGCCTTTAAATTTTATTAAAGAATCTTTAAGTTTTGCATCAAAGTCAAAATATAGAGATAGTGAAACAGAAGATAAAGTTAAAAAGAAAAAACTATAATTAAAAATACAAATGTTTTGTAAATAAAATTAATTTTCACCAAAGTTTGTTTTTGTATGTTTGCACTTACCAGAAGTGATGAAATATAAATCTGGGTCAGTTAAGTGACCGTGATTTAAATCAAGCGCCATGTTTGGTATTTACTATAATTCTTTATTCCGGTTCCGGGTTTGGGTCGCTTTCGTCTGAAGTCATCAAATTGTTTAACGGTCTTTTCTTTTAGTTGAAAAATTTTAGAAGTGTTAAATCATTTGCAATCAGTTAAATTTAATCTCTGAATATTATTTTATATATTGAAGACAAATTGAAATTAACTGTAAAATTGTTTTTTTAAATTTTAATTTTTCTGACGTCATTTACCAACCGTCTATTTTAGCGAATTAATAAAAGAGCATCGCCATACAAAACTTTCCAACGGTCGTTGCAGGTGAGAGGGAAAACATGAAAACAAAACCATTTTCGACACATTTCCGTTTGAATTTTAGCTTATTTCGTTAGGTATCAGTACTAGAATTGTGATGTATTGAAAAAATTCTTTAGCGCATGTCATTTGCAATGATATCGTAATCAAATGTTGCAATATTTTGTTTAGGTTTAAAAACCCATATATGAATCTCTCTGAATGATTAAATTAGAACGATGATGCTGTTTAAATTTTAATCATTCATCTCTGCAGTCAAGTTTTAATCATTGATAATGATAAATTAATAATTTTTCTAGAATTTTATGAGAAATGGACGAACAAGACACAGAATATTTGAAATTACCCATCGAAGATAGATGTCAACACAAGGTAATTTACGCACTTAAAGAGTAGAAGTAATAAACATTAATTGGCTTTAATGCGGAAATTTTCTGTTTATTTAGTCTTGGAAAGCACGAATTAATGGTTACGAAGCAGCTACCAAGTTATTTCAAGGAATCGTTGACGAAAAATCGCCTGAATGGAGCAAGTATTTGGGTTTGGTGAAGAAGTTTGTGATCGATTCGAATGCCGTGGCCCAAGAAAAAGGACTCGATGCTGTTTTAGTTTATGTGGAAAATGCCGGGTGTGCAGGAAAGTAAGTTTAATTTGAAAATTGAGCATTTCCTTGACTGATATCTGAATACAAATGCTTTGATTTATTTTTATTCTAAGGACATGCAGCGAAGTGGTTTCTGGTATCATTGCCAAATGTCTCGGTGCACCGAAAGTGAAGACGAAAGAGAAGGGTGCAATCATTATCTTAATGTATATAGAAATTGAGAAACATGAAATAGTTCAGGAGGAGTTGATTAAAGGTTTTAGTAACAAAACTCCCAAAGTCGTTGCTGCTTGTATACAAATAATGCGGGATGCTTTGAGGTTTGAATTTTTTTATTTTAAATGATAATTTTATTTATTTTAATTATTATTTTAATTATTTTAGGGAATTTGGTTCTAAAGTTATATCACTTAAACCAGTTGTGAAAAGTCTTTGTGCTTTATTGGAAGATCGAGATAAAGGTGTTCGAGATGAAGCAAAATTATTAGTGGTAGAGATCTTTCGCTGGATTGGAGCGGCTGTTAAACCGCAGTTGGCCTCCCTTAAGCCTGTAATGCTTACAGAGCTTGAGGCCGAGTTCGAGAAATTGGCTGGCGAAAAAGCAGTGCCGACTCGATATCTCCGCTCCCAGCAAGAGATCCAGTTAAAAAAACTAAATTTACAAGCAGGAGAAGATGATATTGGTAAAATTAAATTAAATTAAATTAAATTTTATTGAAAATAATTAAGAAAAATTATAATAGATGGAGCTAACGAAGAAGAAGATGAGGTGGATGATTTTGATCCTTATGAAGCTATGGAAGCTGTTAATATTTTATCTAAGTTGCCAAATGATTTTTATGAGAAATGTGAAGCAAAAAAATGGCAAGAACGAAAGGAAGCACTGGACACATTACAGCAATTGACATCAAATCCGAAATTAGAATCTGGCGATTATGGAGATCTTGTTAGAATGCTTAAAAAGGTTCAATTACATGATGATCGATATATAAGATATTAAATTAACTACTACATTTTTTTAAACAGATTATCAGTAAAGATGCAAATGTTGTTGTTGTTGGTGTGGCTGGTAAATGCTTAGCTGGATTGGCTAATGGTTTGAAAATTAAGTTCCACCCATATTCGAATCAGTGCGTTCACACAATATTAGAAAAGTTCAAAGAGAAGAAACAAAATGTTGTGCTAGCTATGAGAGAGTCAATTGATGCTATTTACCTGAGTGTAATTATCTTTTTTATTACATATTTATTTAAGTATAAATATACTATGCTTTATTAATTTTTAATTACTATTTTCTAGACATCATTGGAAGCCATTCAAGAAGACGTTGTAACTGCTTTAGATAATAAAAATCCAAATATTAAAGCAGAAACAGCTTCGTTTTTAACTCGATGTTTTTGTAAGTGTAACATGGTGATTTTAAATAAAAAGCTGCTTAAAGTGTTTTCGGCAGCATTGATTAAAGTGAGTTTATTTTATAATTGTTTAACCAAAATAGAACTAAAAATGTTTGTTTTATCATAGACCTTAAATGACACAGACCCAACAGTTCGAGATAATGCCGCAGAAGCTTTAGGCACAGCAATGAAAGTTGTTGGTGAAAAAATAATGGCGCCGTTTATTGCCGATGTGGATGCTCTGAAAGTGAATAAAGTGAAGGAATGCTTTGAGAAGGCAGTTATCGTGGCACCTAAATGTAGTGGAATGAATGTAAAAGCTGTGAAATCGGCACCGAATCAACAACAAAAAGAGTTTTCAGAGAATTCGGAAAGGGTTGGACCTAAAAAGAATTTACCACAAAAATCAGTAATAACAAATATTATTAATTTATTATTTTTTAATATTTTAATTTAATACAATTTTGAATGTTTTAGGCATCTGTTCCGGTAGCTAATAAGAAAGTAGTTCGAGGTGGAATAAAATCTGCCGGTAAAAAAGCAGCTCCAGCTGTCACATCATCATCGTCGACTTGCGTGTCAGGAGAAATTGACGAAAAAGAAATGAGTGTACGAAAAAAAATTATTTAAAAGAGGAAATCAGGTTTTTGAAATCGTAACATTTTGTTTTTAATTTAATTCTATTTAGCCTGACGATGTGGACGATAAAATTTCGAATCTATTATCTGCCGATATCCTAAAAGGAATTTCAGATGCCAATTGGAAACTTCGCTTGACATCTATGGAGCAGTTTCTTGATGTAAATTTAATACAAGTTATTAACAGTTTAAATGTTTCATTTATTTGCATATTACTTTTAGTATGTAAAATCAGAAGACAAGAAATCGCTCCCTGTTCAAGTATTGATTCGAACACTTGCTAAGAAACCCGGTTTTAAAGAAAACAATTTCCAAGTTCTCAAACTCAAAATGGATGTTGTTGTCTACTTGGCATCTTCGGCACCCTTTTCGCGTTGTGCTGCTAAATTCTGCATTCTTGAACTTGCCGACAAGTTGGGTGATCCGAAAAACGGGGCTTTGGCTGGTGAAGCTTTATCGGCCATTGCAGAAGCTACAAAACTCGAATTTGTTGCTACGCAGGTTCTAGAAATGGCTTTTACACAAAAAAATCCGAAGACACAAGCTGAAACAATGAATTGGCTAGCAGGAGCCATCAAAGAATTTGGAATGGTGATTCCAAATAAAATATTAATTGAGTACACGAAGAAAAGTTTAGCTGCAACTAATCCGGTAATATTTTTATAATTTTTTATTAATAAAGTGATTTTGAAAAAATTACATTTTAAAAAATATTTTTGTTTAGTTGGTGCGTACATCTGGTGTCAACTTACTCGGTGTGATGTATTTATATCTTGGAGGACAGATTCGCTCGTGTTTTGATTGCGAAAAAGGAATATTATTGCAACAAATCGATGCTGAATTTGAGAAGCTACAAGGAGTATCTCCTCCAGCACCTACGCGAGGAATTTCTAACGATACAGAGAGTAGTAGTGGTGTTTGTGACGAGGAGGGTGGTGGTGATGGAGGTCCTCCGAGTATAAACATAGCAGATTTAATTCCTCGAACTGATATTTGGTAAATGGTTTTTAATCGAAAATACTTTTTTAAAAATTAATTTCACGCTTTAAATTTAATATTGCTTTATTTCCCATTTTTCACTTCCTTTCCACTCTAAAGCAACCCGCAGGATATTGGGTATTAATAACTTTTCACGTTTATTTAATTAGAATAGTTTGGGGAAAATAATATTTCTGTAGATGCATATAATTTTTTTATGTAATTTGTTTGATTTATTTACTAAAGGTTTAATATGATTTCAGTGTTTCGATTACACCTGTATTGATTCAAGAAATGACTGACAAAAATTGGAAAGTTCGTGGTGAAGCGTTACAAAAATTAGCTACTATTATTAAAGAGGCGAAGTTCATAACACCGAATTTGGGAGATTTACCTCCGATTCTCAAAATGCGATTGGTCGATTCCAATCGAAATTTGGCTATCCAGGCTTTGAATATTTGCCAAGCGATTGGAACAGCCATGGGACCAAATTGCACGAAATATGTACGCATTTTAGCACCAGGAATGATAACATCATTAGGCGACAATAAAGTAAAACCCGTTTTTTTTCACCTTATTTTTAAAATTTAAATTAATTGTTTTTTTTTTTTAGGTACTTGTTCGTCAAGCTGGATTATCTTGCCTAAATGCTTGGTTAGAGCAGTGTGGTTTGGGATCATTCGTTGAAGGAGATTTATTAGCAGAAAATTTAAAATTGGAAAATCCAAGTTTAAGAGCTGAAGTAATTAACTTTGAGTTTGTTAATTAATTTTTTTTATTCACTAAACATTTTTTTTTATTTAAATAGCTTCTTGGTTGGTTGGCAATTACCTTACCACAAGCTAAGAATTTATCACCTGATCTTGCACTTTGTATTCCCTATCTTTTCTCTTGTATCGAAGATCGCAATAGTGATGTTAGGAAAAAAGCTCAAGATTCGCTTCTTCCATTCATGGTGCACATTGGTTATGATAAATTTTTACAATCAACTGGGAAGTTAAAACCTGCATCGAAATCAGCTATTGTTGCTTTATTGGAAAAAACTAAGGCAAGTTTGCCTCAGAAACCAATTCCGAAAGCTAGATCGCTAGCTCAAGGTGCTAAAGTTGTAAAAGCAACAGGAAATGGTGGCAGCTCGAGTGGTAACATCAGAGCTTCCCAAGAAGATCTCGATTCATCTGGTAAATCAGGGAAGAATGGAATGAAACGCGCCACGTCTCGAACTAGGGTATTTTAAAGTAAAATATAAATTTATTTTTATTTGTTAATTTTTAATTTTTTTTAAGATGCCCGGTGGAAAAGTAACATCAGCAAAACGAAAAGATGATGACGTAGATCTATCACCGCCATTACAAGCCAATTCTTTAAAAGATCAACGGCATAGTGATGAACAAAGACTTAAGGTTCTCAAATGGAATTTCACCGCTCCACGTGATGAGTTTTACGATCAACTTAAAGATCAAATGACTACAGCTGGTGTTAATAGAAATCTGCAAGTGAATATGTTCCATAATGATTTTAAGTTCCACATTAAGGCCATAGAAACTTTAATTGAGGTAATTTTTGTTTTTTATTTTTGTAATGTAAATTTAATTTATTAAAATAAATTTTTAATTTTTAGTGTGTTGACTCAGATTCTGATGCGACAATTGCCAATTTAGATTTAATTCTCAAATGGCTATCATTGCGATTTTTCGACACGAATCCGAGTGTTCTCTTAAAAGGACTTGAATATCTTCAAAATCTCTTCATTCTTTTGGCACAACAGGATTATCATCTTGTGGAAAACGAAGCTAATGCTTTTATTCCCTATTTGGTGATGAAAGTTGGTGATCCAAAAGATGCAGTACGCCAATCGGTTCGAGCTATTATGAAACAGATATGTAAAGTGTATCCATCCAGTAAAATGTTTGGACTTGTCATGGAGGGATTGAAGTCGAAAAATGCTCGTCAACGCACAGAATGTTTAGAAGAACTTGGATATTTGATTGAATCGTACGGAATTAACGTGTGTCAGCCTTCAGTGTCGGTCGCTTTGAAGGAAATTGCTAAACAGATTTCGGATCGCGATAATGGAGTTCGAAATGCGGCTCTTAATAGTGTTGTTAGTGCATACGTGCTCGAGGGTGAACGGATTTATAAAATAATTGCACCAGTAAGATATAATTATTTTTTATTCGAATTAATTTTTACAAAATTTAATTCTTTTTATTTTTAGATTTCGGACAAAGATATGTCGCTGTTAGAAGAAAGGATTAAGAGATGGATTCGAAGTAATGGAGTACCACAAACGAATCGTGTTCAAGTATCTCCTGAATCAACTGCACGTGTGGGACGTCCAACGACTAGAGGTCATTCGTCTCTTCCAAAGGAAGACAAGAATAGTAAAGAAGTCGAGGAACATCAGGATACAGTGGTGAAGCGAATCGCACCTCTACCGTCGTCACGCCCAACGTCTGGAATGTTTACATTGGATCTAGCAAAAATCGATCAAATAATAGAGGACAAAGTGGAGACTCAAATGCCACGTCTGATCAAACCGGATTTGGATGGAGTTCTCTCTGAAATGCCAATCCGGTTACCAGAGACAAGAATGAGACCACCTTCACCTGCAACGAAGTTATTAGCTAGTACAGGCGATGTTGCTTCTACTTTGGAATTCGTCATTTCTCAAACTACTAGTAATGATATTAATAAGGCAGTTAATTCACTGGCTCAGGTGATTTGAAATTATAAGGAAATTGAAATTGAAATTTGGATTAAAAATTTTTATTTTTATTTTTTAAATATATTTTTAGATTGATGAATTTTTAAAAGACGGATCTCGGGCTGAATTAATGCAATCTTATGTTGATCATCTAATTTTAGCTGAATCGTTACAGTTGAAAATGGTTTACTCGCGGCACATGAGCGATGAGTCAACTAATTGTAGAGATCTCTTGAGATTGTATCGGTGTCTTACAATGACACTTGTTACTGTATGTATATATATATATTTATTTAAATACGTTTTATTCTTCTTACTTAAATTTATTTTATTTTTTAAAGTTGTTTAGTAATCGTTGTTTAGCAACTAAGGCTTCCACCGATGTGCTTCGCGATCTAATTTGCAACTTGATCTCAGTTTTATTGGATGAAAGATTAAATGGAATCGATGATGGACCTCAAGTCGTGAGATCTATCAATGTATTAGTAGTTAAGGTCGTGGAAAAATCGAATCCGACTAATATTCTAGCTGCATTGATTAAATTGTTGTCGGACTGTGTTGGGAAAGAAAGTTGCTCCAGCAAATTTACGGAATTGGTGATGAAGGTATTTTTAAAGTAGACATAATTTATTACAGAAAGTAATTTGATTTATTTAATTTGTTTTTATTTTAGTGTATGTGGAAAATGCTTCGCATGATGAAACACATGATTGATGACTTGAATTTGGATAAAATTTTACTGGAGTTGCATTTGTTTCTTAAAGCATTTCCATCTGCTCAATGGAAAGATCGCAGTTCAGACATTCCATTAAGAACAATTAAAACTGTTATTCACACATTAGTGCTTGAGAAAGGAAATAAAGTAAGTGGACATATTAAAATAAATAATTATTTTTGTAAGTTGAGAAATTTATAATCTTTGTTTGATTATTAATTTTAGATTATGAGTCACCTAAGCTTGATTGATAATCTGCATGAATCTGAATTAGAAGCATATTTGCAAAAGTTTTTAAAGAGTGGGATTAAACATCGAACATCAGAAAACTCAAAAAAAGATGTAAATATGAAAACTGACTGTATTTAGTTGTCCCCCCCAATTCTGATTGAGTCACCCGCCCAAATTCAACTAACTCACCCCGCAAAAAAACTTCTCAATTTTTGCTGATATCCCCAAAAATTATGCTCCTTTCTCTCATTTTTACCTACTTAGCCCCACAATTTTTTATCTCTCAAATTTTAATTTTACTAAGCAAAAGCAACATTAAAATTCAAAATTTTTTAAATATCCCATTTCAAAAACACCTGAATTACTTTGTTTAAAGACAAGTTTTTCTTTCTATTTTTGGGTCAAAAACTGATTGAGAAATAACTCCTAATTTTGGTTGTATTTTTCAAGTTTTTGAAAATGTTTATCTAACAAACATTCTGTGACAGAATTTCTGTCATTCAATTAGTATTTGCAAACTGTAAAAGAGCAAAAATCAAAACTATGAACATGCCTAATTTCAGATGCCTTCAATACATTAATAAAATAAAGAAGCTAAATTAAAAAAAATTAAAAAGCTAAAGAAGCTAAATTAGAAAAAATTAAAAAACTAAAGAAGCTAAATTTAAAAAAAATTAAAAAACTAAAGATCTTTACACAAAATAATTATGTGAAATAAAATTGCCTAAAACTGCATAAGAGCATCTAATTTACCTATAGCATTTACGTGCATTGAACCGATTGACTAATAATGACCAATTGGAGGGCAAATTAGTAAAATTTGGGGTTGCAATTGGATTTTGTGGGGGAAAATATGGTTAAAATTGGGGGGTAGAAAGTTGTGATGTAAATAAGTCGTTTTGGGGGGGTCAACTAATTTATAGCCTATGAAAACTGTTTTTTTTATTTTATTTACTTAACTATTTTAATGCTAGGCAAAGAGTCCAAAGCGATTGTCGAAAAATACACATGAAATGTTAGCTGAGATTTTCAAGAAAATCGGATCGAAGGAATACACCAAAGAAGTAAATCTATTTATTGATCAAATAATTAATTGCAAAATAATACATTTTATTCTTTTTCTTTCATTTAAGGGCCTTGCTGATTTATACGATTTTAAGAGAAATCATCCAGAAGCTGATATAGAGCCGTTCCTTCGCAAATCTTCGCAGTTCTTCCAGAACTATATCGAGCGTGGATTGAAAGGGATCGAAAACTACCGTGAAAGTCAGTCGAGTAGTGCAACCTCAACTCCAACCATTGCATCTAGACAGAATTCGGAAGATAGTGTTAATGCACACATTAGGATGAGTGAGTCTCAAGAAGAAACAGTGGAGGTCTACATGGAACGGCTCAAAGTTCTCAGAGCACGTTGCGGATATGACAACACTATGGTTAGATAATCTTGAAAAAGTTTTGTGTAAACGTTTTTTTGAACTGTTTAATTTTTTGCAGTATGAAAAAACAAATGTGGGAATTAATAATAAGGGATCAGCAACACCACCGGAGCCATTATTTCGTGCTGGAGATACTAAAAAGGAAGAAGTAAGTTTTATTTCTTAATTTTTCTGAATTGTACCTGTTTTAATATTTTGTTTTCTGTATTCAGTCAATGAGTCTTCCTATTGGGATTCCAAGAAGTGAAAGTTCAGATGCAGTTTCGACTAAAACTGGTTCTGATGTTGATGAATTGAAACAGAGACTAGCACGGATAAAAAACTCAGCCAAAATTTGAATGTTTTACATAAAGAAAAATTAAAGTGTGAAGTCTAAGTACATATATGAATATCTTAAATTATCTCGACCTAGAGTTTTTTTTTTTAAATATTTTTTTCCTTTTAAATTTTGGTGAATTTACTTGTAATTTTAATAAATATTAAAACTATTTAAAAATCTTTTTTGGTATTTTATCAGATTTTTAATGATACCTATTCAATTTATCGATTCTCCTATCTCATATTTACTCGACATGGTTAATAAAGCTTCCGGATGAAGCTGAATCACGTAAACTACACACAAAAAAGTCCATTACTAAGATATAGGCTCAAACACAAAATCAACCTTTTAAGTATTACTAGTTGAAAGCTTGTCACTTAATTTATTCACATATTTTACAAATACTACAGATAAAATTAAATATTTTTAGATATTGTAATTCCTCCAAACTGTCTTAAACTCTTGCTAGTTGTACAAAAATGTACAAAAATGATGCATAACAAATGAATTAAATGAGTGACTGATACAACCTCAACCATCCAATCAAAAAGGGCGCTTCCAAGGTCAAATTGTGCCTAGATTTCTCAAAGGTTCTTAATTTGGCACTGGTTTAGTCGCAAATCTTAGTTTGTTTTTCAAGAACTATATCCAGAACTATCATGAATTATTTAGTCGAATAGTGCAGCATCTGTTAGATAATTCGAATACTTATGTTTAGATATGTTATTGATAATTTGTGATGTAATTTGTGTTCATTATTGTGATTGGTTAGTATATAGATTTTGTTTATTTTTTGTTATGTGAACCCTGTGCATGCACTTCTTTGGTTTCAGTTTTGGTTCTCATGCCATTGTATATTTTTATCTTCTTATATTAAACTTAACAGCATCAACTACAACTACTGCATCTAGGCAGAATACAGAGAATAGTGTTTCTGCCCCACATATTAGGATGAATGAGTCTCAGGAAAACGTAGTGAATGTGTACAGGGAATGGCCCAAAGTTCTCAGAGCACTTTGCAAATATCACAACACTATGGCTAGTTAATCTAAAAAAATTAGTGTAAAAGTTTTATTAAACTGTTTTATGTTTACAGAGGCGGATTAAGGTTGGTTGAGGTCTCGGGCGCAGAAGAAAATATTGGGCCCCTTAAAAAAAATGAGACAGGGAAAATAAAAATATTGTGTACTATGAAACCAAGCTTGATGTCATTAGAAAAAGTTTAAAGTTGGCATTTTGCGAGGTCCTTCAGAAGTCGTGGCCCAGTGCGCTCGCAGTTAAAT
>JAQFZN010001809.1:0-13868 GCA_034687075.1 Geophilus carpophagus
TTTGTTTTGACAAGAGGAAGGAATCAAATGTTAAATCGAATTTCTCAATTTCACATTTAACTTGAGGCTAAAATAGTGAGTTGTAAGGGTAAATTGGAGGTAATTGTGGTGAGTGAGAAATTTCTTTTGGATTTAAAGTTGCAACTGTTGCATTTTTACAAGTTTATTTATATTTTTCTGTGTATTATTATTGTAAGGGGTTTTTAATTTAAGTGGAATTTATGTCCGAATAATGTGAAAGAGCTTTAAATGTAGAATGTTGCATAGTTGGTTCGGAAAGGGATGTGTGTAAAGGCGGAAAGTATTGGAGGTGTAAGCTCTGGACTGGAAACTTCAATACATCGGAGACAGCAAGATGCTCAAGCTGAAGATTCAAAGGATTTTTCACCTTACACAAATTGCAATATTGTTTTAATTATTTTTAAGTGCTATTCGTTAGATGGTTGGTAAGTATTTGCTAACTAAATTGCTTTGAAATTTGACAAATAACGAATAAAAACAAGCACACGTGTCTTATTTACAAGTATTTTAATTTTGATTTTCTCTCATTTTGGTGATTTGGTCACAATTCAGTGTGTTAATTTTGAGTATTTAATTTGTGGTAGGTCATAAATGCATTCAAAAATGTATTAGAAATTCAAAATAACGAATTTAGTCATCTTTAAAATTCAAAATTTATTCATTTTCTTTCAATTCTTATCTTATTTTCTAATTAACTCTCGCTTTGATTATCTTTTCAAATTTCAACATTCAATTCTCAACTGAATTTTACAGCATGAAATAGAAAAATGTTGATGAAAAAAATTATGTAGCCTTAATGGCTTTGTCAATTTGTAGCAGCCGTTCCAATTTTTCCTTTTCTTTTAATAAATATATATTTGTATCTCTACTTTCACACATCTGGTTTCGGGGGAAATGTGTTAGTGTATGACTTCTTGGGTACAACGCAGATTTTATTAAATGATATCTGGGTGCAATTTAATGTGCTGAAGGATTTTAATTAGATTTTTGTGTCTGGCACTGTCAGAAGTCAAGATGATGCGCAGTAAATTGTGATGCTTTGCTGTGTTGTTTTGGTGATAAAGTATATTTTCTTCTCTTTATTAAAGTGTTGCAAGTAAATTAACTACTTAAAAATAAGAAATTTAAGATACAGAATAAGAAATCTTGTTGAATTGTTCATTTTATTTATTGAAGTGGTGTTGTTGCTTTTAAATTGATCAAGAAGTATACAGCAAATTGGTTGGACAATTTCATTACGACAAAATGCTTTTAAATCTTAGATCAAATAAAATGATTAGTTTTATTTTGATTTTTAAATCAAGATAAGGTTTCTATTCAATAAATTATCAATAAATGCATTAGGTCAATAATTTTTTTAAATTTATTAAATAGTATTAAGTGACAGTTATAATAAGTGGTGTATTGACATACCAGTGTTATTACATAAGGAATTTCTTTAGGGAATTTCCATTGCAAGAAGTAACATCGATTTTCAACTTGTATCTGGGTAAATCCAATGACATTTATATATGTGTGCCATTTACACAACCGAAAAAAATGGTGGTCAATATTTTGATAAATGTGGTAAGATATCATAGGAATCTGCAGTTGACAAAATACATACGTCTTTTAAAGTTTGAAAAATATATTCGCTTTAACAACCAGCACTTGAAAAGCTCATTTCTGTCACAATGTTGTATTATAGACAATGGCCGAAAGGAAATTGTTCAATTTTTTAGACATTTTTGTGAAAGAAATAGCAAAATTGAGTGCATAAATTTATTTTTTAATTTATCTAAAATGCCAGTGAGATGTTTTATCTCATTTAACACCTTGCTTTAAAAGGGATATTAATTATTCAAGAGGTTTACTTGCTTTAACTGATTAGTATTGACTATGTGTGTTGCTTGAGTTTATTTGGATGTGCCAAAATGTTGCAGACCATGAACGTTTTTGGCACTTGTTATTGGATTTAGTTTACAAGCAATCAACTGGAAGTGATTAACATTCTTGACATCTTTTTCTAGTATTTTTATCATGGTTGGTTTGTTTGGTACTGTTGTTGGTATACAGTTGGTTTTGTATATGATGGAATTGCGTGTTGCATATAATTTGTCCACTCAGTTTGTCTTCTTAATAATCAATATTCTCTTATTGAACACTTTTTTTTAGATTATGACTGCTGCCCTTGGAATGCCTGCTGTCCAACAGCTAGGAATACATGTAAAATAATAACTACAAAAATATGGATCAATTGTTTTTATAATTCATCAAACCTATGGATTTTTTTTCCTTTACCTTCTTTATTTTCTTCTTCTTCTCTTTCTTCTTTATATATATCTTTATCTTGGTTCTTGATTCTTTAATCTTTTGTTTTTTTGTTTTTCACATGAGCATGCACAACTTTCCTGGAAAAGAAAAAGATTTTTTTAGATGGAAATGAAAATGACAAAATTTTCAAGAAATATATGGAATGATGAAATCCAAAATGGCTGTGCATGATTTATAAAATTTTTAATTTTAATATGAAAATTAGTTAACTGATTTGCTTCTAAGTACTCAAACTAACCAAAATTACCAAAGAATGCTCAAAATTATTAAAGAATGCTCAAAATTACTAAAGAATGCTCAAAAGTTTTAAGAAAGAATTATTTTTATAAATTCAGTAAAAAAAATAATTAAATACATAAATACATTATTCTGTAAGTTACATTACACTAACATTGTGTTGCTTAACTATTTATGTTTAACTGCAGAGAATGTTACTTATTCTTAATCCCCAGGGCTGTTTTGATGTTTTTGTGCACACTTTTTAAACAAGTGATTACTTTGTCTACAACTACAAACCCAAAGCCCTTTAGAACAAAACAAGCCTGCTGGTACCACTACTGGTCACAGGTACACAAAAAACTATTAGCTAAATTGCATAAATTGATGCACGAAGAAGAGTTGTTAATTAATTACGCAACAATTTAATTATTTTTAACTAGTTACAATGCAAAAATAATTTTTTAAGCTACAGCGCTCTATTTGTTTAGCGCATCTTTAAGTGAGGCTTAGATTGAATTATACTGTACACTTGGCTTTCGTCTTTTCTAAATATTTCATTCCTTTAAACATAAAATTAGAATGGTTCTACAAAAGGCTTTTCGGTAAAGTATTTTCATTTTCAATTTTTTTTTCTACATTCCCTGCACCGGAAGTGGCATTTTTTTAAAAAAAATCTCAATGTATTTTTCTCTACTATTTTATATCCATCAACCGACATGTTTTTTCAATTTTTTCTATGTGTATAACTTAGGTGTGAATTCCTTGCATGTTTTTTGTGTTTTGTTCATCTTGAGTGACGTGTTTCTGTTTGTTTTCTGCAACCGTAGGAGGTTTTTGTTTTTGTTTTTTTCATTTTTGTGCGATATGCAGGGCTCACCTGAAGCGTAGACATTATGTGGAAATGTCCATATAATTTTTTTTATTTTTTATTTTTTATTTTAATATAATTTAAATTTAATCCCACATTTTCTTGCATTTATATCATCAATATATAATTATTATTTTATAAAATACATAATAAAACAAAACATTCTTTAATTTCTCCCCACCTTCCATTTTCAACTTATACTTTGTCTCGTTAGGTGCGTAAGTTCCCTCTTTTTTAATTTTTCATTTATAATTTAGAATTACTTTAGAATTTTATAGAGTAGAGATTATAATTTAAAATAAGCTGTAATTTAATCTTCTTTCATTTCTGCTGTGGAATATATATAGTACTTTAATTTGTAAATGATGCATGTCATAGATCAGCTTGATTAATTTAGTAAAATTTAAAGAGAAAATTTAAGAAAAATAATTAATTTTTAATAGTAAAATAGAATTATAGAATAGTAAAATGGAAATTAGTATTAAATTAATTTAAAAAATAGAAATAAAAATAGGACTTACGCACTTATGTGAGGGAAAGTATAACCTTTTGTTCTTTTTATCATTTTTCTCGCTTTTAGATCATGCAGACAAACAGAGATGGCTCGAGAAGGGTCCAGAAAGCCCTGCATAAGCGCACGCCAAAGTACCTCATTCTCAAGGTAACTTCCCATGCGGAGGTTTTGCTTGGCTCCTTGTTTAAGCTAATTGGAGAGGGGAAAGAAAGGGCACTTAAAAATAAGAAAAAATATATTTTAATAAAAGCTAAACACACAAACAGAGGGAAATGCGTGAGAGGGAGGAGGATGAAGGGATTCACCACCAGAGGGGCTCTCAAGCAGGACAGAGATGGAAGAGAGTCAAAATTAGTGCATTTGTCTTGTCAAATGGTGCTGTCTTTTATGCTTTATTTTTTCAATTATCTCACATTTTTGCAGCAATTTTTTCTCTTGATTCCTTCTGGTACAATGTGGATATAAATATTTTTTATTTTTAATTAAAGTTGATTCTTTTTAATGGAATAAAAATATATAAAAATATAAAAATATTTATTTGCATGGGCTTTATTTTTAAATTCTTCACTCTCCTTCCTCCCACAATTTTTGCTTGGCTTTATCTTTTTCATGTTTTAAATTTTTAATTGTTTATTTTCTAATTTCTCAAAATTCATTTTAATACCTTTTTCCTATTCCTATAATTTCTATATTTAAAGAAAATAATTAATTTTTTTTTCATATTTTCAGTTTTTAATTTCAGGATGGTAAAAAATTTGATTTAATTACATTTTTTATATTTATATTTATATTTATATATTTTTAACATTATTATTATTATTATATTATTACAATTATATTTATTTACATTTATTATTTGATGGTATTGATTATAAAAAGATAGGAAATTCGGATTAAATATTTGGGTTGATTAAATATATCCTTATTTCCTTTGTTTTTATAGTATTTTGATCTCCCAAACAGGTACAACAAGTTGGGATGAGTCAAGCAGATTTTGTTTATTATTTAATTATCGAAATTGTTTTCAATTTGAATATTTGACGTTATTCCCTTTTCTCTTTTCTATTTCAGTTCTTGAACATGGCAAGTGTGTTCATGCGCATCATGAACTTGGTCTGCATGATGCTATTAATTGGTCATTGGAGTGGATGTCTCCAATTTCTCGTTCCCATGTTGCAAGGCTTTCCTTCCAACTCCTGGGTTGCTATCAACGAGCTCCAGGTAATATTCATTATTCCATTTATATTTATTATTATCGCTGTAAACGCAATCAACTCTCGATTACAAACACAGTAAAATCATACTTTAGTTTTCAATTTGGATATTTGTATTCATTGTAGCAGTCGTGAGTCGATTGTAACACGTATATGTGACTTGAAGGGCGACAGCTGGGAAAAGATGATGGCGGAAAGTAAAGTAGGGCAGTTGGAGATGCTGTGATTGACGGCTTTAAACAACTCTAATGATTCGTAACGGTGCACAAACGCGTGTAATTCACCTCAGGTTGCAGGGTGCAACTATTAATCCTGAAAAAAGTGCCCTCTAATTCCAGTTTACAACTGGAAGGCATTTTTTTCTGATTTTTAACTCAGAGTTCTAACTCACTAGTACTTATTTAGCACACTTTGGATGTTATATGTGTGAAAATATTAGACTGTATGTGAAGTTTGCAACAAAACTCAATGTAAATATGATTAGAATTAAGTGATACGGTTAATGGAAATTCACTTTTATTATGAAAATACCTATTTTTGCCAACGTTTTCATGTCTAATGCCGGAGTTATTGGTATGAGAGCGCTTGCTTCAGGGTGCCCAGTTGATTAATAAATTATAAATCAAACATGCAATTTGGATATGTGATTATTTCCTCGATTTTCAAAGAATGTGTTCTTTGGGGTTTTAGTTTGTTTAATAGTTTGGCTTGTACAATACAGACAAATGGAGAATTTGATGGATCGATTAAAACCGTGGTTTGAAGCCACTTCATTCCAATGGTGTGTTATTAGGTTTTCAAATTGCACAGGAGTTAATTGTATGCGCTATTTGTTAATCTAATGCGTCTTTAAAAACATGTTTACAACTCAACTGATCGGCATTGAAACTAATCGAAAATATTTATTTGTTTTTTCGTTTTTTGAACAAAATTTGGAATTTAACTGAGGAAGTGTAGTAAGTTTCTTTTGAGTATAAACATGTGAGGCGAACTTTTTTACTTAATTGTAAACATGTCTTTGTACTTTAAGTGTTTCTTCATTTTAAACGTTGAAAGATGTTGTGTCTGTTATTTTTCATGGTAAAGTGTATCATTAGTGATTAGGTAGAAATGTTGGAGTGTGTTGAAGTGCTTGATTCAGTGCTAATTTTTTCAGAGTGCCTTGGTATTGATTAGAAGATGTGCTCATTTATTTATACGAGACCTTTTAACATCTGGTAAAATGCCAACTTTAGTTTAAATCTCATTTGAGTTGACTATGTTTTATTTGTTCTGAAGTTGTAAAAATCCATTAATTAACAAGAAATTCTGTGCATTTTATTGAGCAGGGCTGCTAGTCAACTTGTAATCAGCTTTTATATGACTTTTTAACAAGGTACTTGAAAAAAAATGATGAGTTTTTAAAGGAATTTATGGAATTGACTTCTTGCTGCTCGGCAAATTAAATATGATATGAAATATTAAATATATGTTTATAAACATCAAAATTTGATTTAACATATGGAATGTTTTCTAATTGATTGAATAATTCATATTTGGCATTTTCCAGTGATAGGAAAAGTTAATTTTCTTATGAAATTTGATATTGAATTGAATATGAAAATTAAATGCTGAATAAATGAAAAGAAAAAATATTTTTAAATTTTAATTTAAAATTTTAATTAATAAAAAATAAATGAAATTCACTCTTTATGGTGATTGTTTTGTTTGATCAGATGATCTATTTAACGAATCAAATTAGCATGAACAAATTTGATTCCATAGTAACAGATAATTATTTCGCATTTTTCCAAATGTTAGAAAATGTATTGTTAATGAGATGAAAATTGTTGATATAACTTGTTTTAATCAGCCAAACATACATTGATTTTCATTTTTAAAGAAATACAATTGATTTCTTTTTGAAAAAGCAATTCACTAAAGAAATGAGTTGTGAAAAATACACAAAAGAAATTGTTTTCTCTCAACACCAGCTGAGTGAAATTTGTTTTTTCCAACCGAAAGAACAGCGATTTAACTTGTTTTACCTGAAAAAGATGAAAATGTTTACAAGCTTTTTAAAGCTACTTGAAGTGCTATAGTTTTCTGTTGTCAGACTAGATTCTGTCTAATGAATTGAAATGGCATTCAAAGTAGTGATTTTATACCGCATCATCGTCAAATGAATGCAACTAGGTCGTGGTGAAATAGATAGGATCGAATAAAAGCATCCATTGACTCAGCAAGTTTACATTGAAAAGAGTCAACGATTTCAGACATTTTGACTTTGTTTCTTCTTGAAATTCTCAGGAAATGTAAAGACAAGAAAGTGAGTGTAGTAATTTATTACTTTCCTAAAAGTGGACCGGTTCCCAGAAGACGTTTACTAATTCAATATGGATGAAACTGTGCCAGCAAAGAATCGGTTTCTCAGTATTGATGCTAGATGTCACACTTTTGTGAACCCCATTTCTCGATGGGTAATTGGTTGGGGAAGAAGTTGTTAATCAGCCTTGTCACTTGATGGTTTTTTTCTCATTTCCGGCTTGACTTGTACTGATTACACATAGGTATCCTAATAAGACACCCAACAGACAAAGTTTGATGAAACAAACAAGAATTTTTTATTCCTTGTTTATAAATTTTTTTGTATTTTATTGCTGAATAAGAATTTGCTCTTGTTGCACAGTGAGTTTAGGTCAGCAGAAAATGACTGTTCTTCGTGTAGGTTTTTAGAACGTCACTGAATGGTGTTACTCAATTTTGTAACGAGGGTGGGATATGAAGAAGCAGTTTTACTGCCTTTGCCAGGTGGAGTGAGTGGTACACTCTCAGCTTTTGGCAAGAGCTCAGAGAAGGAGAAAATCAATAAAATCGATAGGATTGGTTGGAATTGTAGCGTAGACTGATGGAGTTGAGTTGAGATCCGCTCATGATTTCGCGCCAGATTTCTATGCACTAGTTTAAATGCTTTTTCTAGTTTTTTAAACGTGTAGATTTTTATCCCAAATCTTCTTAACATTAAAGGGTATTTTTTTAAATCAATTTATAAATTAACTTGATTTTAATTAATTTAATCAAAGAGTGAATCTGTAATTTTACAAATTAGAGTAATGAGTAGTTGATTAAATTATGTAGTGAATATTAATACCGAGATTTTTGTTTTATTTTATTTTTAAAAATTAATTAGATAAATATAATAATTTTTGTATTTTTTTAAATTTTAGAATGCCTTTTGGCTCGAGCAATACTCTTGGGCACTATTTAAAGCAATGTCTCACATGTTGTGCATTGGATATGGTCGTTTTCCTCCTCAAAGTCTGACGGACATGTGGCTCACTATGCTGAGCATGATATCGGGCGCGACTTGTTACGCTCTCTTTTTGGGCCACACGACGAATTTAATTCAGTCTTTAGATTCATCGAGAAGGCAGTACCGAGAAAAGGCAAGTCACTCGTCATCTTTGATTCATTTAACAATATATTATAATGTATTTATTTATTTATGCAGTTAAAACAAGTGGAAGAATATATGGCATATCGGAAACTTCCTCGCGAAATGCGACAAAGGATTTCGGAGTATTTCGAACATCGATATCAAGGGAAATTCTTTGATGAAGAAGCAATTCTGGGGGAACTGTCAGAAAAATTAAGAGAAGTGTGTTGGAATTTTTATTTATTATCGTAAAAATTGAAATCAAATTGAAATATATTTTTTTAAGGATGTGATAAATTTTAACTGCCGCTCACTGGTGGCCTCGGTGCCCTTCTTTGCCAACGCTGACCCTCAATTCGTGTCAGAGGTGGTGACGAAGCTCAAATACGAAGTCTTCCAACCAGGAGACATCATCATCAAAGAGGGTACTATCGGAAACAAAATGTATTTCATTCAGGAAGGAATTGTAGACATTGTCATGTCTACCGGCGAAGTTGCTACCAGTTTATCCGATGGGTCCTACTTTGGAGGTTAAAAATAAAATTAACTTTGATTCAAAGACTCGGAATCTAATAAAATGTATTGAATAAACTTTGCAGAGATCTGTTTATTAACCAACGCGCGCCGTGTGGCTAGTGTTCGCGCCGAGACGTACTGCAACCTCTTCTCCCTGTCGGTAGAACATTTTAATGCCGTCCTCGACCAGTATCCCCTCATGCGACGAACTATGGAGAGCGTGGCCGCAGAGCGTCTCAATAAAATCGGCAAAAATCCTGCAATCGTTAGCCAGCGTGAGGATTTACAAACCGACTGCAAAACCGTTAGTGCCATCGTGAATGCATTATCGGTGCAATCGGCTCACACAACAAGCAGCGAAGATTCGGTCGGTTTGGGTGGCAGACCCATGCTGCGGTCAGCCAGCTTGCCGAGACCTAAATCAGACAGCAACTTCTCTTCGCGTACCGAGACGTTGCAGCGGCCGGAGATACCTGGCTTCCACAAGTCAGACACCTTTCACAGATCCTCAGCCGGGAACAGTTTCGACTCATAAATTAATGTTTTTCTAACACTCAAATATTCTATATCCGCAAATTTATTATTATTATATATTAATTAATTTGATTTATTTGTTTATTAATTTATTTGTTGAATTGTTTTATAATTTGTTTGGTGTTAGGAAAACAAAAAGTGCGAATTGAATCTCATCTACAACCAAGTCTGTCTTGTGCAAGAAGCTCGGATTTAATCAGTTTCCGATTAATAAGTGAACAACGAATAATGCGATTTAGTTTGAGTTGAAAAAATATACAATCACCGAGGTAGGAAACAAAACTATGATGCATTGAGCACACTTAACACACACACAGGCCTTTTTAATAATAGTTATACAATATATAGGCGAATGGGGATATTGAAAACTTTGAAAAAACGTTTTGCTCTCTAATACCACAATTAATCTGGTGTATATAAAGTGAGCAGGCGACAATTTTTTTTGGCTTTTTAGATGCTCAATTATATACTAAGTATCAGTGAGATATGAAGCAAATGTACAATAATTCACATCGACATACATCAAGAGGAATTTGAATACGAGATGGATTTGTTTTGGTTTTTTTATTTATTTATTTGATCGATTTTTCAATGCACAAACGTGTAAAATGTGTACATAGATTGAGTTTGAATTGACATTTTTCACCATTTAAATGTTTTGCAGGTTTTAAAGCACCATTATGTATATAGGTTTGTAAATATTTGATAGTTTTAAAAGACGAATAGTTAATTTAAACAATTTTTAAATTTTCTTCTTTGAATGCTTTTGCTCAAACTTAGGTTTTCATACCACAGGGAAAGTTTTGTTATGCGAAATGTTTTCCTGTTGGTTTTTAAATGCTTTCAAAGAGACACGATTTAGGCATAAAGTGAAAAGTTTATTTTAAAGATAAATTACCATTTTTATCTTAGGTTTTAAAAATGTAGAGCAAAGTGTTAATTAATTAAGATTAATTTTCAATTGAACAGTAAAACCAAGATTCAACACTTGATGATGATGCAACAATTTGCCTTTTTAGTTGAACATTGATTTATCATGTTATGTGAATGATATCGAATGTTCTACTTGAAGTGGCGTTTGTTATGTGAACTGAGCGCGGTTTCATAGCTGCCGTATCTCAGAAATCACTAACAGACAAGCAAAATGTGAACCTGAAAAGTTAAATATCGGTTTTACTGCGATAATTATACGTATATATATATATATATTAAAGACCCTCATAATTGAGGTTATTATAAATTATAATTAATAATTAATTAATGATAAATTTGTAGTGAGATGACACATTTTTTCCATCTTAACTTTTATCAGTTTTTATAGAAAAGAAAAAGAAAAATTAGATTGAGTTGTTGGCATTTTTATTCTTTATATATATATAGAGAGAGAGAAAAAGAGTTTAAAAAGCTAAAAGAAAAATGCGTACTGGGTTCCCAAATCTTGAGATATGTGATAAAGTGCTTTTTTTGCAAACTGAGTTAATACGTATCAGGGTATATTTATTAATAATATATTTAGGAGTTGCCTGGAATTGTTTTAGTGGTGGTGATTGATTGAATTGAGCAATCAAACATGTCGATTCTATTAAATAACGAGCAATTTTTCAAGCAATTCTTATATAGTTTTTGTTCGCACAATCACCAATGTTAAAATAGAGGCGCCTCCTGTTCTTATGCAATAACTGGTTCATCAAGGAAAAAATAATAAGACAGTGAAATTAATTAAATTAGGTTATTTAAGAAATGTTTTAGTAGTTTGGGGAAATAAGCAAAAAGCTTTGTCAGTTTATGAATTGTTTACAGGGGAAAGGGTTAAGTTTAGGATAATTGAAAACTTTTGAGAAAATTATTTTTGTTAAGAATGTTTATAGGAAATGGTTATTGTGTAAAGGCTTCAGACAATTTAATAGGAAAAATGAAATGTTTTGGAAATTAGTTGCAAATTTTGTGCCCTGCTAATGTAACATACTATGTATACACTTGGGAAGATTTAAAACTGCTTCCTTATCACCATTGAAAATTACTTAAAAACAGTGTAAATACTGGAAAAAAAATGTAGAAATTGTAATAATAAGGAAAAATGAATTAAAAGAGCATTTTGAGTGAAGCAAGATGTCTCTTTTCTTTCAAATACTCACAACAAAAATTGTTTATACCTTCTATTGTAACAATTACACTATAAAACAATGTCATAGTTGAAATTGTTATAGTTTAGATAAATTTTGGCACGTCAGGCCCTATTCAAATTTTGTGTATAAAAAGAAAAATGAAAAAATGAAGAATACTCTGTCACTTAAAGCTATGTGCATGAAATGTTTAATCGACTGCATTTGGTTATCTCTAAATAATGAACGATATGGTAAGTTTGATAATATTATAAGCTAATACTAAAATGAAACTGATATTTTTCTGTTTTAGTTAAAGGAAAAGATTGGAATTTTGGATTTGATCCATACGACGTGCAGTACAAATTACCTCTATTTGGACCTGAAGTAATGGCTGATGATCAATTGGGTCTGATTAAAAATGAAAATTTATCAATTTACAAACACAAAATTCAAGGCATTATTGAACATTTGAATTTGAGTAAAGTAACCATTTATTTCATCATTAGATTGAAATGTTTAAATGATGTCACTAACTTGAATGTTTGTTTAAATTTGTAGCTAATGATTTGAAAGAAGAAGTGGCACATGTAATGAAAACACAATTCACGCATAAATTACTCAATCTTTTTCATATGGCATTTATGATAGAAATGGGATTTGACACTCTAATTCTTAAAGGATATATTTACAGTCCGAAATACAGTTCTACACTTACAGAGTTGCTGTCACACGATGGAAAAAATGTGATTAATAATAATAATAGTAATAATAATTTAAAAATTTGATATTTAATTTTAGAACATAAAGAAACTTAATTTGAGACTGAGAGATAGATGTGACGATAAGGACTGTATCTACGGAAGAGATTACTTAACGACTCAATTAATTAGATCTGTGGAAACATTCACCAATATAACAGAATTCATCGACCATTGCGGTTACTGTACAGACAACATTTTAAAAATTATCACAGATAATCTCGTGCATCTCGTAAAAATTGATATTTATTTTTCCAAAATATCTGACCGTGGAATTTCTTACTTGACCTCATCTGATTCGATCAGAAGCAAACTTACAACGTTAAGTTTACAAAACACTTTAATCTCGAGTCGAGGCGTGTTGGAGGTATTGCAAACGTTGATGAATCTCGAAGATCTTGAATGTGTTAACCCGAACTATTTAATGAGTGTGCTGCCTCCTCAGAAGTTTCTTTTTCCTAATATTAAGAATCTGTCTCTGACTATAGCAGCACAAACTTGGACCGAAAATGGCAGACAACGCTTGCCATTTTTATTTCCTAACTTGCTGAAATTTAGTTTTAATTTTTTACCAACTGATGATAGCAGTTTCTTCAGTCTTGTCTTTTTATGTCGAATGCAATATTTAAACACATTAGAACTGCTCGTTTACCGTACTAATTTGCAACTGAAAATATTCACTTGTAAAAATGTACCTGGGGCTGTTGGTACAAATGGTTTATTTCAAATGCATAACGTGAAAAAATTACGTTTATTTGGTTTTAGTGATATCTGTATTTCGAGGATCTTAGGAATTTGGCCAAATATGGAGTACTTTAGTATCGCAAATTGTGTTCACTGCTCTTGTTTGCATAATAAAAATGAAAATTGTTTTGGAGAAAACGTTAAACATGTTAATATTATTTCGAAATCTCCCATGGATTATTTGACATGTTTTCCTAATATGACAACATTGGTGCTGACTATACAAGATAGTAAAAATAGCAATCGAAATATAGATGTGACAAATAAATTGAGTCGCAACTTAACACATGTAAGTTTAACTTGTCATTCGGATTTAATACGAATCATTTTGAATCATTGGCTGAAATATTGTGCTGATTTACGAGTACTTAATTTGAGTCAACAAGATCTTAGTGTTAGTCCAGTGAGACATTTTATTTCTAAAAGACAAGATGTGAAGGTAACATTTGAAGATTTATTCGTTATTATGCCAACACCATTTGAATATTGGTACAAGGAAGAGATTTTTTCGCCGTGTTCATTGTGCCAGGCCTTTGATTACAGATATTGTGAACAATGATTTTATTGTACCGAAATTGTAAAATTCATTTTTATGTATATTTTTTTATTATTATTTCACTTAAGTAAAAAGAGATTTTGTTTATTTT
>JAQFZN010001810.1:0-13867 GCA_034687075.1 Geophilus carpophagus
TTATTTACGCCTTTATATACATAGGGGGAGGATATGACATCATATCCTTATTGCGCGGTTATCACTAAAACCTTACAATTTTTATTTTTGATTTCATATTTACGAATTAGCCTCTGAATTTCATCCCACGAATGTTCAATGGGGTTTAAATCAGGGCTTTGGGTGGCCACTTTAAAAAAAATTCATTTTTCTTCAATCTTTTTCTTTAATTTTCCATCAGACCCAAAAATGTCAAATTTTCTTTCATCTGAAAATATCACTTTTTTCCAGAAGTTCAAAGGCTGAAATGTGCTCTCATGCAAAAGCCATTCATTTTTTAATACTCTTCTTACTGATGTAAGGCTTCTTTCTTGGTGTGCCACCTTTGTAATTATTTTTCTGAGTACTCTGCTTGTAGTTGATGAACTAGCTGACTTTCCTGTATGAGTTTTGATCATTTATGCCAATGTTGATGCACTTAATCTTCGGTTTTTCTTAACTTCCCTGATGACGAATCTTTTATCATGCGGTGTTAATATTGAATTTCTTCCTCTTCTTTATTTTTTACAGTTTTTGTTTCTCTATAATGTCTAATAATGTCATGAACAGTTGACTTTGAAATTTTTACTTTGCTTTGAATGTCAGGAACAGAATAGTCATCATTTGCGAGGTGGATGATGAGATCCCTAATTGCAATTGAGATTTCTTTCTTTTTGGGTGCTATACCCTATGTTATATATTAATAATAATTTTTTGTGTAACTATTATTATATTTAAGTGTTGGTGTTAATATTTTACCTGTTCTGGTTGTGCATAAGTTGTTTTTGGCAAAAAAGAATGTGTGTCCGAATAATTGTGCACATGAAATCTGACATCACATGACTTATCAAATTATTTAAATTAGTTTACATGATTGCTTTTTCATAATGTTTTAATCCCTAATGTAAAAGATGTATATGAATATAAAAAAAAATATTTTGAATAAGTTTGAGTTTAATTAATGTCATTTTTATTTAAAAGTGTACTTTTTTCAGTGTTATCCAGATAATTTTAAAGGCCAGTGTATTTTAATCGTTCTTTTGTGTAATTTTATTTGTACAATCATTTTCATCCCTTTTGGTCTTGTCAAACTCACGTGTTGTTAATTTTAATTCTTTAACTTATTTTCTTCACTTTCCTTTATTTCTTCTTTCACATTTATCTCTAAAGAAAAGAGAAGCTCGAGCGATCAGAACCACTGTCCACTGCGAGTAGTCTTTTGCAGTAAGTGAAACAATATGCCCACACTGTCTTAGTTGAGGCTACAGATTGTTTTGCATGATGCATTTCAAAATTAGACTATATCACATACACTAATTAACGTAAACAATTAAATAAAAAGGTTTTTTTTCTATCATCCCTCCACACCCAGCCATTGTTTTTAGTACCATTAGTGCAAATTAGTCGCAGTACGCAAGCTTCTATCTTCCCATTAGTGGCTAAATGAGCACAATTTTTTTAGCACCGCTAACTCAATTATTCATATATTCTAATGTTATTTTCTTGTAGATTTAAGCATAATACATCGTTTGTAAGTCGTCTGCCAACAATTCGCCGGCAAAAACCTTCATCGTTTCACTCACCTTTAGTGAGAGGTCGGTTTATAGAAGGGCAGCAAATGGAGTCAAATACAGTAGATTCGGTTGCCAATCGACTCAATTCAAGCCTATCGGAAGATTCAGTTGCTAGGGATATGGCAATGGAGAATGCAATCGTGAAAAAGAGTTCGGACGGTAAGTTAGGAAAATAAATTAAGTAGGAGTCTTATTAAAAAAGAAAAGAGTTATATAAACCCCTCAAATTAAACCGAAAACTTTTAAATAATAAATATTATTTTTTTACGTTAAAATACATTTAAAATAATTTCAATTTTAGAAGTGTTTGTTTACATTTTTTCACTTAAAAATGTTTGAAAAAAAAAAACAGACGGAAATTGGATAAAACATTTTTAGGTTTCTTTAATAATATTTTTTAGTTGTTGTGTTTGTGTGTTGTGTGTAGCCATCAACATCGACCAAGGCAGCAGTGATGTGAAATCAGGTTACTTCTCTGGTTTTGGTAAAGGCCAAAAAACAATACTTCGAATTTCTGCTTCCAAACGAAAGCATCAAGAATTCAAAGGTTTTCTTTTCTTTTATTTTTTATTTTATTATTTTTTTTAATTTTTAAATTTCCTTTTTATTTGTTTATTTCTATTTATTTTAACTCCACAGTCCATCAAAACCAAAAACCTGCACACTTTTTACTTTAATTTTTCAGAAAAATAATTAAAAAAAAATAGCACGAGAGAGAAGGAGAGATAAATAGAAAAAAAAATCAATTTGCACACTAAATTTTATAAACAGCTTTGATCCATTTCTCATCTTTTAGTGATCACCTTCACCAAAATCTGACACAACGTTCTGGATGTTGGGTTTCGTGTCTCAACTCGAGTGCACTGCAGCAACACACCACAGCACCACAAAAAGTAATTTCATCTTGTTTTCGATGGTGTCGTGTGATGTTGCAGTGCATTTTTCAACACATTTTTGTTTAATTTAGGATTTACTAACCTAAACTAAGTTGTAAATAATGTTATGTTTAAATCATTTTATACAAACGCTTCAGTTTTAAAAATCTTAAATCTTCATTTACTCAGTTTGTATGAAAAATTTATAAACTAGATATTATTACAGCTTAAAATTAATGAGCACTTGCTTGTAACGTCAATTCACCACTAAATAGCATAATCTAATGTAATTGCTACTAAACCAATATTTGTTAATCTCAAAGTAGTTACTGCAACTTTTCATTTTGTGTATGGATCACTAACATGCTTGTGTATGGTTTCTTTGGTAGAAATTCTTGCTTATATGGAAAATCACTAATAAAATTAATTTTTTTCTTTTTTTATTTGTAGTGTCACATTAGATGACGTTTTCATGTTAGACAAACTAAAGTATTGAATTTTGGTTTATAAATTCACAAAGAGATTTTTTTTGTCTTTCATGAATCAATTATAAAAAATATTACATATCTTATAAGCATTACTTTGTGTTAGTACAGATGAAGAAGAAGACGTGAAATTTGTACAGCTCACAGAACAGCACAAGAAAGGAATACGTGCCATTAGAAAGGTATTGTGCTGAAATATTGAACTGCATGCAGTGTAATCGCTTTATAAGATTAACTAGACCTTAAGTTAGGAAAAAGCACAATATAGATTTTTTCTTATTGGAAAATAGATACCAGGAAATGATAAACAAAAATTCTCACACATCGGATGACCGTATAAAAAATATTACAATTTATACGACGTCATGCACACACTTATTGGACAAAATAAAAGTGCAAGAGTCAGGCACTATACATTTTCTTTTGGCATATTGATGTTGAAACTTTATCTGATCCAATAAGAATGTGTGTGGTGTCATATAATTTATGATATTTTAATGCAGCCATCTATTGCAGTACATAATACTGTTTGCCCTTGACTAAATCATTGAAGCAAAGATCGAGTTTCAAGAAATGACGCTTCAATTTTGCAAAGAAAATGCACAGATTTGTTTTTAAAAAATATTTCACAATTTAAAAATAATCACCTTTTACTTAAAAGACGTTTTTACGAGTGCTAGACCTGGTTTCCTTCTTGATAATTCATATTTATTCATCTCTACTACTCAACAGTTAACGAAGAAAGCAATGGTCAATTTCCTGTTCTTATCTCAATTTCACTTAAGATTAACTGCACCCTTCTAGCTAAATTATTCAAACTGTCTGCAATAAACCTTTAACCATAACTTTGATTTTAAGCATCCAGTATAAAAATTACATGAAATGCTGACCAAGTTTACCTTATTTGTAGATATACTAATTCCGTATAGAATTACCTCAAATCAAGTTTTATAGGCCCTAAAAATGAGGTTACTCTTTAATAGGCGATTTAATTTATTACCAACTGGAATTTGACCAACTTTTACTCTAATAGGCCATTTAATTTATTGCTTTTTCCCTGAAAAAAGATTTAACCACTTTTTCAATTTTTTAAGATCAAATACTTCATAGCAAGAAGAAAGTTCAGGGAAGCCTTAAAGCCTTACGACGTCAAAGACGTAATAGAACAGTATTCAGCAGGGCACGTGGACTTATTGGGCAGGGTGAAAAACATGCAGTGCAGGTAAGACTTAGATTTCTAAACGAATTTAATAGTAAAAGCAAATTTCTCTTATGTAAAACCAGACTGTGTGCTTTAGACTTGATCAGATTTTAGGAAAACAAGGATCCCAAGCCAAGGATGTTTACGAATCCAAACTGAGTTTGGCCTCCAGGGTAGTCAAAGTGGAGAGACAGGTAAGATAAACAACATTTTTTTTGCATGTTTTAAAAGGAAAAAAGAGTAATTTATTAAGTAACCTTTTCGTCTTTTAGGTGGAAGACATAGAAAACAAACTTGACCAACTCATCGAAATGTACATAGAGGATAGGAAAAGGATCCACGCGCTTCCCCTCCTAGAGATTCCGCCCACGCCATTTGGTGGTGGTGGAGGCGAAGTGGACCCACCATCGATGGCTTCTTATTCGTCATCCTCGTCACAAAATGCCACAGTTTCCCAGCCGAATTCACCCCCAGCAGGAGCAAGTGCTCTTCCAATATCAACCATAAATACTGTACACTTTAACCTCTGGAAAGCATTGCTTTTTTATGTTGCAATAACTATGATGGATACTCCAAACAAAGGGAATATTATTTGGATTTATGAAAATGTAAAATCGGAAAAATAACATTAAAATTTAGTGACGCATTTACCACTACGCGCATTCTGACAGCGCGTATTGGTGAATGAGAAATACTCACGAATAATTTATTATTAAAAACAATTTTAAACTATTTATTTATTATTTAAAATTGTTTAACATTTGTTTATGGAGTAATGTCTAACATAGTGTCGCGAGCAATTATTTTCTATAATAATAAAATCCAATACTAATTTATATAATTTTAATTTTTTTAGAAATTTACCAGACCCAAGCCCATTCTCGTAGACAAACAATTCAGTGAACCCAACACACCCACCAGCAAAAGTTTCGATCGGCCAATGCAACGTGGATATTCCGACTTGAGCCAACGACTGAAAAAACGAGTGACGTTGCATTATACGACCGATAAATCAGACCCAAAATCGACTACAGTTCATCGTGCAAATGCGGATTTGGACACAACTCCTGGCGCACGTTTAGATGCTGCTCTCGTCTCTGCAAGAAGAAGTCTATCACCTCAGTCGCCTTTGGTTTGGGCTGACATGGAAAAGGGTATACTATCTCCTTCTGATGTAAGCAACATCACTACGGACTCAGAGTCATTGCGGGCCAGTGATGCTGAGCCAACTATTTTAGAAGAAACTGAATTGAATACCTCACGACAAAATAGCACGGAAACTGAACGCCTGTTACAACCAACTCTTCGGCCAGAAATTGTTTAAAAATGTTAGTTTCAAACAAAAACTAAAACTAAATTCCTCAGTGTGGCCTTATACGAACTCAAGTATTTTTTACTCACTTGCAAATTCCCGCCATTCCAAAAAATCTATTAAAAAGCTAGGAAATGTGAACAAGACAACTAATTGTGTTTTTAGTAATTTTAGATGATTGCCACTTCAATACTGACTATAAAAAGAAAAGTAAAATGTAAACAAAAGCACAAAATATTTTTCCCTTCTGCTTTTACCAACAAAGCTTAAAGATGATTCAAATAAATATTTCGAATGACATTTTACACCATCGTACCTGTAATGCATTTGTTAAAATATGTAAATCAAAGTGGAAATGTTAAAATAAGGAGAAAAATATATGGATACTTTGAAAAGTTGTTGCAAATGTTCTTCGGGTACTACTAATACATATCTTATAAAAAGTTAAGTTTTTCCTAGTAAAAAAATTTTCTGTAGCGATGAAAAAAGAAGGCATTGTTCAATATATATAAATATATATATAAATATAAATATAAGTATATATATTAAAATAATAAAACATATATTTGTACAGTTCTCTTTGGAGAAAAAAGTGTAGATCTGATTTAAACTTTTTAAGACCAAACATGTAATAATAGAGTAGAAGAAAAGAAAAGTGAATTTTTATTATGCCTCCATTTAACAAGTTTCATTTTTCATTCCTTAATCTTTAGAAAATATTTTATTGTTTTTCATATAGTTGATGAATTTATACTTACGTCACTGATAAGGAACTGCATGTAGCAATCTTATTTGTCTAAATTTAATGCTGTAGATAATCCTTTAGTTTGTTTACAAAAAATTTTTCCTCTTGCTGCTACATTTTCATCTATCCAATTGGGTTCCTACAACTTATCATCCAATGGTGACTTTCAAGAGGGTTCCTGTACATTAAAAAAAAAATTAACAATAATGATAATTATTCCCTTCCCCAAATAACTTTTATGGCTTATTTACAAGTTTTTAACTTTTGGGGAAGAAAAGGAATCCAGTTGGGTCCAGTTGCTTAGTAAATACCTTCAGCTGCTGTGATAAAACACAACTCGTTTTTTGTATGCATTTCTATAAAGACAAATATTTAAAAAATAAAAAATAAAAAAAGTACCTCTGTACCCAGCAAAATGCAAACAGATTGTGTATATAGAAAAGTAAAAGCATATGGCTTCTTCGTATTTGTTTTTCTTCTCATTGATTATTTTTCTTATTTATCAAAAAAATAGTAATTTACAGATACAGAATAAAATGTTGACTTTTATTGCTGCCATTTAGGTAAGGCTTGTGGGAGTCAATTTGGCAAACAATCATTTGTACATAAATGAAAAAGAAAAATCTTTCAGATCACTTCAATTAATATCTAAGTAAAATAATCACATTTTTTTTTTACATTTTCTTTTAAAAAGAATTAAATTCAAAATAGCAGTAAAATGGAAATGGCATGAATAGATTTTAAAAACCTTCTATATAGTACTTAAAAATATACAAAAACATAAAAATTTATAATTAGTCTTAACACAAAATGACAAAAAAATGTGAGCAAAATCGCGTAAATATCATGTCCTTTTAAGTATGACTAGAAGTGATGTGCGTAATTCATTCGACAAATATCCTTTCGGTTTTTAAATTCTTCCACGTTCGCAGAAATAGGTATTTCTAAAAATAAGTTAATTCTAAATAGTTAAGTTTCACTATAAGTTTTTTTTCTGTAAAATCTTATTAAAACTACTTCCAAATGAAGATTTGTTTAGAACAACTGTCAATTTCACATGTGACACTACAAAAATGTTGTTAATATTAAAAAGTTATATTACAATAACAATTTACAATACCCTACCAAATGTATTTTCGCTTCTTCAATTGCACTGTTTGATAGAACTATTATTTCGAACTTCTTGCGAAAAACGTGATGAGATCATGGAAACATTACATAAATTTCAGAATCATTATACTAAAATGTATGTTACATAATTAAAAGCACATCATCAAATTTTTTTGTCATTCAAAAATTTAGAAAAAGAAAAGCTGCCGTTTAATATTTCTCTTACGCACTTTTACGGTACTAAAAGCAAAATGACTAAAACAAAAAAAAAATCGAAATGTAAATTAATTCTGTAAACTTCATTAAGTCAATCACCACTTTTTTAAAAAAAAACTTCAGTTTTTTCTTTTAACTGTCACAATCTGCAGATAATTCACTTCTCATAACAATCCGTGGAGGAAAATAAATATTTAAAAATGGTTATGTTAAACATAGTTCGATTCGACACTTTTTCAGGATTTCCTATCAAATTGATTAGTGACATCAGCAGTAATCTTTGGTTTTCCGTTCATTTTGTTTCTGCCTATTAAATAGTAAGTGTTCAATTTTCCTTTGCCTTTCACTGAAACTAAACCTCTATGTTCAAATTCATAACCAAATTCTTTAAGAAGTAACATAGTTTCTTCAACAACCTAAGTAAAATAAAATAAAAATCTTTAATCCAAATCACTTAACAAACTAAGAATATGTACCTGAATGTTGCCAGCTTTTCCAGTACTTTCCATTCTGCTGGCAACATTTACTGTATTACCCCACATATCATAATGAGGTTTCCGTGCACCAATAACACCAGCAATAATAGGCCCGTGATTAATACCTATAAAAATAAATTACTTTAATAACATTCAAAACACTGAGCAATACAACAAACCCATTCTTAAAATAAAGTTGTTAAAACTTTGCTCATTAATTCCTTGCAGAGTTTCTCTTAATGCAAGTGCAAACTCGGTCAGTCTTTCCACATGAGCCCACTGAACAGTTACCGGAGCATCAGCCTATATAAAAATTAATAGTAAAAAAATTCATTATATGAAAAACATTTATTCAAAATATTAAAAAAAATAAAAATTCTCATAAAATTTACCGAAAATTTTTCTTGAATATTCAAACCACTTGCAGCCATGTATGTGGATCCTATTGTTTTAATTTTTATAATATCTTTAAACTTAGGCTCCCCTAGAAGCTAAAACACAATTTCTTTAACTAATTTTAGAATTTTAAATTCATAGCATTGCTTTCTTACAGCATCAAAATCAGATATGACTTCATTCAAAAACCGTAGACATTCCAAACCCTGTTTATTAACCGTATCCTCAGTGTAAAAATCTGAGAAATTCGGCATAGAAGCAAACAGTACAGCAACGTGAGAATAGTTTTGACTCAGTAACTCCTCATCTTTTTTAGAAGTTCCCAGAAAATGAGTGGCAATGTGTGGAGGTAAAATGTTATATACAAGAGCTTCATTTTTCTGTTTCATATTTGTCGCGGTTTCTTTCTGCTCTTCTAACACTTGTCTCCAAAGAAATACCTGTCTTGCAATAACCTCTGTCTGTAAGAAAAGAATAAAAATGTTTAAATGTTAATTTTAATTTATATAATTACATTTTCGTAGCATTTTTACTTACATGGTAATTTATGATCACGAGACCGACTGCAATTGTAAAAATAATTATTGATAAAATTATTTTTCTCGAAATTAAAGTATCATATCTAAAAATAAAAATTATAAAAATAGAATTTATTATTTATTTGCTTTTAGAATTTTTCGTATACGATTATTACTTACAAATTTTCGTAAATGAAATAATCAGATCGATGAAAAGCGTTACTTAATTTATCAATGTTCAAGTAGCAGTGAATAACTGTAATAGCTAACGTTACAACAAATTTAACTACATGACTAATTTGCGTTAAAACTGTGACGGCCACTAATGTGAGGACGGCAAAATCACTGAAGTATTGCGGTAAATGGCAATCCAATGTGGGATCAATTTCTTTATCAGAAGTGAATTCATCATTGCAAAAAAACTAAAAAAATATTATTTTTAAAAATTACAAAATCTACACGAAAATTATGCAAAGAACAAACCATATCTAAAATATTAGTCAAGGATAAGATTAACATTGCTGCAGCAGCCCATAGATGGCGCATAAAAAAATCATTATTGATGTTTTGCCCCAAGCGAATGACAAAGTGTGGAAAAACCTTTAAAAAAATAATAAAAATAAATATATTACCACACCTCAAAAAACAAACGCCAAATAAATATTGGAATTTACCTTTTGTGCTGACGGTGCGACAGAAATAACTGTCATAACAGAAAGAGTTATAAGCCCAATTAAAAATGTTACCAAGGCAGCAAGATTCCTATAAAAATATTAAAATATCATAAATAAATAAAATTTAAATGCATGTACCGAATAAAATTTTAATTCACCAGACATTAAATCTAAATAAAAACCTCAAAGTTGGAGGTTATATATTTATATAGAACAAAAACTGTGATATATGAAGAAATACTCGTAAAACGAGTTCCTATAATATTTTATTAAGTTTGCAATCGTAGCACTCAAAGGTCGTCATAAATTATCTTTAAATTAAGTTTTCCCCTTTTATTAAGGCACAGATCGTAGCGACCTTTAGTATTATAAATTATCTACCCCTTTAATGCCTTAATAACGGGGTATAAAACGAAATTGCATCGCCAGCGATGAATTTGACGAGTCCAACGTACCTCGGTAGAATCCATAATTGTGCAAATGAAGAAAAAGTAAAGACGATTGGAGCGGAAACCATGCTGACTCCACTCTCATCGCCATTGTGAATTTGATATTCACCTTCTAAAACATTTTTGTTAAAACAAAGTGTCACCGGATTGGCAGTTTTTGAAAGCGTACTAAAAATAGCAAAGTACAAAAAAATATTAAGTCAATATTATCTAACGTCTTGCTTCTATTCACACGCTAGATCAACCTGCGCTCTCCCAAATCAATCAACTCTTGATAAAGCCTTCTTCTGTATTCTTCTTCAGGTCCAGGAGCTTCTGCGTCACGCAACATGTTCGTATCTTCTTTAGCCTAAAAAAATCCGTAAATCATGCTTGTAAAAAGTTGCTAATTCTTGTACCAATTAAACTATGCAGAATAAATGAAAATCTCTGTTTATCGTCCCATAAAAATTGTAAATAATTAATCACACATTCAACACGACGTGACTGCTTTGCATATGTTGCAGTTAAATGTCCATCAAACATAATTTAGCTGTGGACTATGTTTGGGATTTGTATGTAGGAGAGTATTTACATAAAATTGATTTTTAAATAGCACAACTTTTGCCAAGACTAAATCCATACTTAAAGGATAATTTGCAAGCATCTGCAAGCGTATTTCTGTGCCAAAAGTGACAATGACTTCATTTCGATTTTGGATAAAGTCCCAAATTTCTTAGATAGAGAAATCGATCCCCTAATGAAATTTTAATAATCTTATCACAAATTGTTATACCGTTCTTCAACAATTCAATTTTCAGGCTCTTTAACCTTTAAATAAATTAGTGAAGAGTAATTTAGAAATATTTAGAGATATTTTAAATATCTCACAAAGTCTAGAGACTCAATTTGAACTGAATCTAGAACCTCAAAACACCAATCGTTAACTGGGCTGAGATCAGATACTAATAATTTTTCCATTACTGAGACATTCATTGAATTATTTAGTTACCTCGTCTAAACTTGAACGATGATCGCGTTCTCCGTCGGCCGTTTGTTTATAATCTAATGTACCCTCAGGATACTATAATATAAATTGTTAACACATTTCATTAGTAAGCAATCATTATCAACAATTTAGTTTTAAAAAATGATGTGTAATAGAATTAGTGTAAGGAATGTTTGCTTCTTACCGCTTTGAGCACTTTGACAATAAAATATGTTCTCAATCCAGCCAATTTAATGGACTCTTCTCGTGATGCTCCATCACCAGGTTCCACTTCAAATTCTCCGTTCAAATATCGAAGAGTTTTTTCTGAGATGTGGACACGCCTAAGCCATCAACAAACATCAAAAACTTTTTGTAGAAATCGAATAAATGTTTATCATGCCCTTTTATCTCCCAAAATAAACGAACTATAGATCCCCAAACAAAAAAAAATAATAAAAATTTAATTTGATTTCAAATAACACGTTCCTAAAAATAAGTTTCATTGAAAAACAGTTCCAAGTAAAAGTGCGAAATGTTTAGCTAATATTACTAATGTTTCTCATTGAAAAATCATCGTAAAATGTCGAGTAAAATCTCGGTAAACAACATAAATTTATCTCCTTAAGTTTAAGATTAGGATTTATTTCCTATTTATTATTCTAAAGGCAATTTTGTGCGATAATTCAAAGCTACGATTTTTCACCTGATACTTAAATCCATCTCTGAAATCTAAAATCCATATGAAGAAGAAGAAAAAAATATGACAAATGACTTGTTATTTATGGTATTTCTTTTTATAGCAATATGATCAATTGCAATGGCCTTCAAACCAATAAAAATTAATTTAAATTTATTTCTTGTTGTAAATCATTGAAAAATTTATTAATTTTATTTGATAAAGAAGTAAACAATTTAAAAATAAATTTCGATTAAAAGTTCAAAATATTTTTCAAAAATATTATTCATACCTAATGAATTAAATCTACCTTTTAAATCTCCATTCTTTTCAAATTTAATTAAATTCCCTTCCCAAACATACCAACCATGACCTAACATTTTCCCCAAACTTAAACAAAAAAATTAATTAAAAATTACACAAGTGTGTTGTTATACTACAGTAATAACCTCAAAGCAAATAAAAAAATAATAAAAATTAAGTTGACTTTCGTTACTGAACATATTTCTTTCATCTCTATGTTTTTAAACTTTTCTAATGATGCAATTTCCATTGTGAAAATATTTTTAGTGACAAAGGTTTCTTCCGTAAACACAAATGTACATGCTAAAATCAAATTGCAAGCTATTATTTTTGTTGGTTGTTCACTAATTATACACAGACTCGTTACGAAAATTTAAAAGACAATTATTCAGATGGGAAAATGTTTAATTTTGTAACTACGTGTTTAGACATGTATAAATAATACTTAATAGAACTATTCACTCGATACTTTGACATTAAACAAATTGTATAAACATCAAGCAAGCTAAAATTGCGAAGATAAATGCAAGATAATCAGGTTAATTAGTGTTAATCTGAACAATTCAAATCCATTCGCACATTTGCAAACAAATTGCTTGCATGTATTCAGTAATCCAACGAGACAACATTCCCATCTCGTTATCCTTGAGTAACTTTGCATACAAATAGGCTTCAAATTTATTGAGCCCAACAAACTTTACATTATACTTCTGATTAGAATTCACTACCCAAAGGAGCAAATCCGCTCTCGCCCCATAAAGTAAAAAAAAAAAACAAGAAAGAAGAGAGTATTTGCATTATAAATTAAGATTAATTTTTTAAATATGTTAAATAAAATAAGTCATCAAAAGTTTCTCTTAAAAAAATGTTATCTCGCTGATTAAAATTGTATCAACAAAAAATAAACTGTCATATATGATTAAAATCCTCATGAGCTTAATGTAGTTTGACTAACTTTTCCTTTTTAATTTTTTCTTTAATTTTTAGGATGACACAAACATTGTAAAAAGAGTTAAAAAAACCATTCAATTGAATGATGACTATGCGCAAACTTCTGGTGTGTTTACACTTTGCAAACACTCACCCTGGCAGACCACCACTTTCCATCTTATTGGCCAATTCCACATCCTTGCTATACACGTCAAACTGCCATTGCCTCTGACCAAGAACACCCGCAAGAACTCCTCCAGTATGAATGCCTACTCTCATGTCAACTGGGGATTTGGTTTTTTGTTGAACGTACCTGCAAACAAAATGTCAAGATCAATATCAGTCGATTTTTTTTTATGAATTTTATATTTTATATTTTATATTTTATTCAATTTTTTTAGCATTTTTATTTTTCTGGTAAACATACTTAATAGCTTCCACCATTGATAAACCCATATGAACGCACAAAACTGCATGATCTGATCTCTCTTTAGGAGCTCCACTGATGCAATAATAACAGTCACCTAGGATTTTGATTCGTAATTGGTGAAATTTCTAAAAATAAAAAATAAAAATATAAAATAAAATATTTATTTAATTTAAACTCAATTTCCTTATCACATAAAAATACATAAATTTTACTTTTAACATTCGAACGTTGAAATTCTTTTGTTTACATTTTTAAGGAAAAAACAATTTGTCAGCTGTCAGTTTTATACTGTAGAAAATACAAAAACAGAAATCTCTTTTTAAAATCTTGCTTGTCACAAGGTTCTAGTAAAAAAAGTAATCAAAAACAAGAGATTGTTCTTATTACTACTTTGAGTTTAGCAACAAAAAACAAAGAAATGGTTTTCATTTGGTTGACACGTATCAAACACCATGCTGAGATGACAGCTCAACTAGAGCACTTCTCAGTTTCTAAGTGCTCATCAGAGG
>JAQFZN010001811.1:0-13866 GCA_034687075.1 Geophilus carpophagus
TTTCTTGGAATATTGGCAAGGAGCAATTGATGCGTGTTCATACACAAGAAATGTCACCGGATTCAAAAAATAGAGATTTTTGAAAGTACAGAAAAGCACGTTCTAACGATCTACTTAGTTATTTTTAACAAAATTATCATTACTCAATTTTAATCATTCGAGACTGAATAAATAAAAATTGTTATGATAACGAAATAAATAAAAACAGCAGCTTTATTGGTTCGGTCAACAACACTTCATTTATTTATCACTTAATCTTTCAATATTTATCATTAATTTTTTATTTTACAGTTTTTTTTATGCTACAGTCTTAGTAAAAGTTTAATTACTTTTTTAATAAAATATTTCATTTATTATATGTATTATAAACATAAAATAATCTATTAAATTAAAAAGTTCCTACTTTCCTTGAAAAAAAGTGTCAGGTAATTAATTTAGTTTTCACATCCGTATCAGTTTTATCTTATCGTTATGTTGATGTCAATTTGCACTGGAATCTCTATGATTCTATTCTTCAGTAATTACAAAGTTTATGAGGTTAAATGAAGCTTGAAAAATGAGCACAATTTGAAGACAAATTATCGTTTCAAAATCAAAAATGGCTTTGGAATCACGCGCACGATTATCGCAGCCATTACAAAAAGTAGTATCAGGCATTTTCACTTCTATTCGAAACGAGCCAGGCAGTGTTGTGTCAATAGCAGTAATTAACTCACTGAATGCAGAATCTGACGAAACGTTATGGTCATGGCGGCATTTGAAAGTAGATATTAGTTTTTAATATAATATTAAAGCGTTTTATAAATTATTTAAATCAAAATTTATATATTAGACTCAATTTAGAGAACAAGAATCAGAAGTTTTATTCAAAAAATATATTAATCGTATTCATAATTCTGTTTTCGTTGTATTTCTGTTGTGGTGCTTTGCAAGTAGCGCTGTACAAATTGGTAGTTCAACTATCTTTGGGGTAATTTTGATTTATATATTGTCATTTAAAATAGTATAATTTTATTTTTGTTACACAGTTAGAACCATCTTATACTACTTTGTATATACCCGTAGTTGGAGCAACTTGCAGTTTTTGTCTTTTAATACTCAGTTATAATGAAAAAGTTTTCACCCATTTCCGTTTTTTACCAACAATTGCATCTTACTTGATGTGTTTTATACTCATATTACAAGAATACATTTCATTTGTAATTGACTGCTTTTATCAAGAACATTGTCTTGTACACTTAGGACAACCTAGATTAGGATCTTGTTTCTGTTTAACACTTCTTATTTATTATATGCCTCCTTTTAGAAGTAAGAAAGAGTGCGTGATAATGGGATGTGTAATATTTTTATTGGAATGTCTCGTTTCTTTTTGGATGTTGAAAGTTCCAATTAAGAAGGTAAGACGTAGCATTAAAATTTTTAATTAAAACTTTAAATGTAACATAACTTTAAATCTTTTAAGTTGATTGACTCATTCATTTGTGTTTATTTGTTAAGTTGGGTTCTGAATTTGCTTTTTACATCTTGCTGAACGGTATTGGAGTTGTCAAGTTATTATTGATTGAAATTATGCAAAGAAGATCCTTTTTAGATCAAAGAAGTTGGGTAGAGACTACTCTTAATGTCACTTTTCAAAAGGAGCAAGAAGTGCGACTATATTTATACAGAGGGCTTCCGAGAGTGTTTGTAGTTTAAAAATCAAAATTTTATAAAAGCAATAATATTTAAAACAAACGGGCCCCATCTGTTTAACTGGCCCGAACCACATCACACCTCGGTAGTCCTGTTTTGCGATATTGCACAAATGATTTCTTATTAACCAATAATATTTTTATTTAAGGAAAAACTTATGCTTTCAATAATTCCAAAATATATCTCAGTTAGTTTAAAACCAGTAATTCGAAAGGCAATTGAAAACATGAAAGAAGCTAATCCATTACAAAACGTTGAAACCTACAAAGCGTTTCATGATCTTTATGTTCAGAGGCAAAACAACGTTAGGTATAAAATTATTTTTAATCTCGTCAATTGTCCTTGACATTATTATTTTTTATTTATTTACTCATTTAATTACTGTTTACTCTTAGTATTTTGTTTGCTGACATAGTAAATTTCACACCACTCACTGAGACAATGGAAGTAGACAAATTAGTAGAAATGTTAAATGAACTTTTCGGGCGGTTTGATGAAGCTGCAGAGGTAATTACAACATTACATATTAAAGTTATATAAATCATAATAAATTCTTCGAAAAACAGAAAAATTCTTGCTTACGAATCAAAATAATAGGCGATTGTTATTACTGTGTTTGTGGTATTCCGAAACCCCTTCTAAATCATGCAAAAAATTGCGTTAATTTAGGATTTGAAATGATTAGTATCATTTGGTAATATAAAAAAAATTAAGATAACTTATTATTTTTTAACAATTTATTAACGTTAGTGATATTCGTGAAGAAAGAGAGCTCAATATTGATATGCGTATTGGCATCAATAGTGGAGATATTTTATGCGGTTTAATTGGAATGAAAAAATGGCAATACGATGTTTGGTCACGCGATGTAACTATTGCTAATTTGATGGAACAGAGTGGGAAAAAGGGGTAATATATTATCATAGATTATAAATAGCTTTAATATATCAACTTTTATTATTCTTGTTAGTCGTGTTCACATCTCAAGGGCAACGAGAGATCTGTTGGAAGATGAATTCAGATTCGAAAATGGCCACGGTGCATCGAGAAATGCCACCGTTAAAGAGTGGAATATAGAAACATTTTTTGTCGTGAATCCTTATGTAATTATAAATATAGTCAGGGCCGCCGAGAGAACTTTTTGGACCCATGACAAGTCTGTGGTTCGAGTCCGGGTGGTCTAAAAGAGGTTGATGGGCCGGTAAAAATTTAAAATAAACTCTAACTAGCTGTGGAGTGAAAAAATTTTAGACTGTGGGCCGCTTTAAAACAAATCCCCCAGGCCGATTTTCTGCCTCAATCCGCTCATGTAAAGAACCTTTTATTAAACAAAGGTACCTTTGTTTAATAAAAGGTTCTTTACATGACACGTCGGGGCCCGACCGGCGGGACTTTTTGGCACCGGGCCCGTGACAAAAGTCTCAGATGTCACCCCTTCTCGGCGGCCCTGAATGTAGTTGATTTTTGTAATGCAGTTGGTTCAGGGATGATCAACTTTTTTTGGAAAAAAAAAATCAATTATAAAAAAAAACTATTTTATGAATTAAGAAAAATAATTTCAGATGTAAAATTATCAAATGTATATTCTGAGATTAATACAAGGGGCTTGCGGGTTGATCATACTTCTTGTTACTGTAGTTGATTAAGCTTTCCTGCACATTTTTTCTAAAACTTCCAAATGCATTACTTTAGTTTAATTCATCACATTAAGTATTACAAATAACTGTAAAACACTGAATTATAGTCAATAATTATCTTAATTCAAAGAAAGTTGATGAAAATGGAAGAATTGTGAGTTCTCCAAAAAATAAAAAGAATCGTCGTGTCAGTTTTGCAGATCTTCCAAACATCATACAATCTCGGGTATACTAACTCATATAAGTTGATCTTAAAATATATATATATTTTGATTTCTAATTTAGAAAAGAAGTAGCGAGCTGCCATTGCACATTAGACGAAAAACATTGCTAGATCAAAGGTAAATAGATTATATTAACTTATTTTATTAATATATAATATAAATCTATAATTATTTATATATATTTTTTCCAAGTTTGTTGAATTATCGAAAAATGGTATCTAGAATAAATTTACACATGGAGGACACAATAAATAAGATGGCTTTAAGTAAGAAAGAGTACGTTTACTTTTTAATATTGGCAACAATACGAATAATTGGACTTACAGTCTTAATTACTACAAATGAATTTCAGACAATGGCTCAGGTCAACGGACATCAATCCGTTTTTATTAACTTTCAAAAACTGGCGGTTGGAGTCTCTGTACTTAAGACAACGTGACCCACTCTTCAAATACAATCTTCCGTGGGCGGCCCTCATCTTTGCGACCGTCATCATTGTTTGCTCTATCGAGTTCGCTTCTCTTTGGTACGTTTACTAAATCCTTGGTCGAAGCAAACTTTGGTAAAAACGATTCCGTTGGGCGTGCGCATGTATTGCAATGTGAAGTCTGTTTCTGCTCTGTGTAGAAACATAACAAGGAAAAAACAAACAAAAACCAGCCTCTCAAAGAATAAACATTTCGATTATACCATTTAGATAGATATAGTACATTTACAATGTTAATAATGAACAGATTTAAATGATGCTTACTTTCGACAATTTCCAATTATATTTCCTGCTATAATGATAAATGCAAGAATTATTGTGATTAATCCCATAATTATAACTGGGGATTTGTAACCAGCTCTAATTTTATCATCTCTATCAAACTCGTATGCCAGTGTTGAGAGCAAAGCACGAATAAAGGCTGCCATTTTATTTTATTGTGAGTTTTGTTACCGGTTTACGTCAAATTTTTAAACTTTATATTAGAAAAATTGTTATTAAATCTCTATTCTGAAGTCTTCAAATACTATGTTACATAATTGCCATAACAACCCGTAATAGAATAGTATGACGTAATAATGAGCCCGATTCACTAAAATTTGCACAGACTCAGTTAATCTGGTTGACAATTCTTGTTTATTCCTACTTAATTCACAAAAATGTGCGACAATTTCTCCTTTTACATTGTTACGAAGAAAATTCTGAAGTTTGAGCCACTATTCAAATCAATTTTGAAAATTAAAACGAATAGAATATCTTAAATCGCAATACTGACAAGTGAGTTGATCAAATTATCTTGCTTAAAATTGCTTGTGAATCGGGAGTAATTATTCGCCTAAGCAATTATTTATTTATAATTCTAAGAAATTCGTAGAATTTAATAAATATTTTTTGTTAATTTAGGACTTCCAATATTTTGATTTTCGTAGGATGTGGTATACTTGTATTTTATCTCTGCGCAGGATATGTATCGTGGCATAATTTCATTTATAAGGAGCTTTATGAGGTATAATATCAATAGACAATTAATCTTATTTTCAATAATAAATAAAATTAATTTTAGGGTGATGTTTTGGATTCAGTGCCTAGCTATGAGCTTAAAGGATTAAGAAAACGTTTGAATTTGCTCTGCAATTCAATTCATAAAAAAGTATGGATTCGCCTATTCATTTGGCTCACTTTTTCTAGCCTTTCACTAACTTGGACTTTCTTAGCTGGAGTATAAAATTAAATACTAATCTGCAGTAAGTAAGTAAATGTTTTAAACAATATTTCATTTTATTAGTGGTATGCAATAAATTGTTTTGAAAAAAATACGTGTTCTACAAATAATGCATCGCTCGTTGGTAAGAACAGTTCAGACAGTCTTCTGGAAAATAAACCTAATTTTCAACCAAGGGTAATTAAAGTTTTTGATTGTAATGGTGGAGGCATTGTTTTACGTATGAATTTAGTGCCTAATTATTTACAGTATTTTTTTTATTTTTAAGTTGCTGACTTATTCTTTTGCACTTCTTATGGTGGTATTTTCATCTTTCATGCGAATTAACTTTTATCTGAAATTTATTATCAATATTTTTACTTTATCAACTTTCGTACTTCTCATAAAGTTTCATTTAGAAAATTATTGCCTTAATTGGTCATCATTTTTTATACGTGCTTTAAATGCTTGGTAAGCTTTTCTAGTAATTAATTACGATAAACATTAAAGTAATTTTTTTTAATAGTAACTCATCAGATAATGAACACATAATATTCTTAATATTGATTTTCTTATTATTACATTTAGGAAGCAGACAGGTATCTAAGCAATATTCATTTCTAATCACTATTTAATTTTATTTTATTTAACAGGTTGAATATCTTTCTCGTTTAAGTTACTTATGGAAAGATAATTTAAAGGCAGAACAAGAAGAAACTGTCGTTATTGATCTTGTAAACAAAACACTTCTTCTCAACATTTTACCATTTCATGTAGCTCATTTATATTTTAGCAATTCAATGCCTACCGACGTAAGAAATCAATATACTTACAAGATCAATTTAATTGATTCTTATTCTTACTGCAGAGTTTATACCATGAAAAATATAAGGAAGTAGCTGTTATGTTCGCCTCTATTTCGAACTTTATGGATTTTTACACAGAAAATGAATTTAATCTAAACGGAAAAACTTGTTTGCAAACTTTAAATGAAATTATTGTTAAATTTGATGAAGTAAGATATATCAAATTAAACAAATTACTGCTAGACATTTTATAAATAATAGATTAATTTTAGATTCTATCTGAAATTCAATTTTCTCGAATAGAGAAAATGAAAGTCGTTGGTAGCACATACATGGCTGCTGCTGGATTGCGAGCAGGAATCAAAGCATCAAGATTTGTAATTAATAAATTATGTATAGTTTAATAATTATGTACATCTTTTTAAATAATGTACGTAAACACTTTCAGAAGGAACAAGAAGAAACTGAAAGTCTAGATGCTGGCACTAACTTAGAAATGTTAGTAAATTTTGCTATTTACATGATGAAGGAACTGATAATCATAAATAAAGATGCATTTCAAGATTTTCAACTTCGAATTGGTACAGTATTAATTTAAATTAAATTTAGTGGTGCAAATTAACTTTTGTACACTAAAGTAGGTATCGACAGTGGTCAAGTAATAGCAGGAGTAGTTGGAGCAACAAAACCTTTTTATGACATCTGGGGAGATACAGTAAATGTTGCAAGCAGAATGGATTCAACTGGGAAAATGGGCAGGATTCAAGTGACAGAAAAAACAGCTATGATTCTCATGGAAAAAGGATTCAAATGTGAAAGTCGAGGTGAAATTTATGTTAAAGGTAAAGGCTTATTACAGACATACTTTGTCATAACTCCATACGATTCAGAAGAAATAACTCCGCTATAATATTAATTGACAAATTATTCATTCATTAACATTTATAACTTTACACAAGATTGTACACAACATTAAAAAAAATTAAACATTTTTATTTGATAAATATTGAAATATATATTTCTGAATAATTCTACTTTCCATCTCTTTCAAAAAAAATTGGCTCAACAATTTTGCTAAGTTTCGTTGCAACTGGAAGAGAAGAAGCACATAAAACTCTTCTTGCCAGAAGATCAATTGGCTCGCCTAAGCTCATTAGAAAACTCATTCAGCATAATATCTTACTATTAAAAACTTGTCTTAAACTTTATATTACCTGATGGATCAATAACTACACCACCAGCTTCCTGTACAATTAGTGTACCAGCCGCTATATCCCAAATATGAATACCAAACTCGTAATAAGCATCAAGAGCCCCTCTTGCAACATGACACATGTTAAGAGCAGCAGAGCCCAAAAGCCGAAGCCTAAAATAAATCATTGTAATCTACTTTTAAATTAATAATTTATATATGTATTACCCATGAGTTGTTGATTGGACCTTTTCAAAGTTGGCAAGAAATGTTTTTACTATAGATAAATCTCGATGGCTTCCAAGCTCGCTACCAATAAGAGCTTGAGAAAAATCTAAACATTTTCTTTGTTTAAAAATAAATAGATGTATACAGAATATAATTATTATATTTACCTTTCTGTTGTGAAACTTCAATTTTTTCACCATTTAAAAATGCTCCTCTTCCTCGCAAAGCTGTGTACGTATCATCATCAGCGAAATGATAAACGAGACCAATTTCAAGCTAAATAAATAAATAAACAGTTGTATTGTAATGATAACAACTTACATAAAGCAAAGAAAAATAGAAAGTTTTTGATATTAAATAGATAAATTTAATCAGATATGAATTATATAATAGTCATACCTTTTTGTTGACCATAAATCCAATACTAATAGCTGAATATGGAAAACTATTTTGAAAATATAATTTAGAGAGATGTTTTTTTTTTGTTTCCATTAATTCGTTTCATCTCACCTATGAACAAAATTCATAGTCCCGTCGATTGGATCAATTATCCAAGTAGGCTCATTAGTTACTTCAACCTTTTGAGTTTCGGCAGTTGTTTCTTCTCCAATAAACCTAATTATTATAAATGATTTATGTTTGATAAATGTATGCTTCCAATAAAAAATATTCTTTTACTTGTGCTCGGGAAACTTATTTCTTAATTCATTAAACAAAAATTGCTCCACCTTCTTGTCATAATCAGTTACCAAATCAATAGCGGTGGATTTTGTCTGAATTTCTTTCGTATCTACAGTTTTCAATTTTTTGGCTCCATCTCTACATATCTAAATGGAAATTTTAGAAAATAAACATGTCGATTTCAATTTATCTACTTGTATTTGGATGAAAAATAACTCACCTCTCCAGCTTGTTTTGCTAATTCCACAGCTATTGTTAAATGATACTCAAAATTTGCACCTTCCATCATTATAGACATAGTTCGAAGGGTAGCATCACATTCTAAAGGTTATTAATCGTTGTTATTTTCACCACATTTGTAGATGGCGCCAGGTAATTCATGCGTCGAACTAATCTCAGAGTTATTTAGAGTAACAAAACTGACGTCATGTACAATAAAAACGTTGCCTTAAATGTGATTATTATTGACGTACTTCTGCATTATTGATTGTTTTTGATAAAAACACGAATTGTGGTGTCATGCTTGCTCCTTGATGTTGATGTGAGGATCAGGTTGTAGGAAAATTTTGTGAGATTATATTTTTAAAAATGTAAGAAGAGAAATGGCCGATATTGATTTAGACTTATGCTTCGAAATAGCTAAGGATTTAGCAGAAAAAGCTGGAGAAGTAAGTACAATTTCAAATCAATGATTCGTCATTTCTGCATTGTATTATATTTTTTTTATTTTTTTTTTATACTAAAACAGCGTGTTTATAAAGTTCTGTGTGAAAAAAAAGACTTTAAAATTAAATCCAATCCGGCTGATCTTGTCACTCAAACTGATCTAGAAATAGAAAATTTTGTATTTAGTGGTTTGAGAGAAAAATTTCCTACTCACAGGTATAACTTTAAATGTTTATCACAAAGTATTATCTATTTGTGTAATGTATGATATTATTATCGCAGATTTATTGGTGAAGAAACCACATCTCTATCAGGTGAAAAAAATGATTTATCAAATGAACCAACATGGATTTTGGATCCTGTGGATGGCACCATGAATTTTGTGCATGGGTAATTTTAAACAATCATAAAATATATTCTAGGTGATTACAATTAAATTGAGTAAAAATAATTTATTTAGTTTACCATACGTTGCAGTATCCATAGCACTCGTGATAAATAAACAAGTATTTGCCTTGGATGACATTTAATGAGTTGCATTTCTTATGTAGTTTAGCGATATTTTATTTATACATATTTTTAGACAGAAATTGGTGTTGTGTATGCAGTTGGTGAGCGACGTTTGTATACTGCAAGAAAAGGAAAAGGTGCATTTTGCGGAACAGAACAGCTTGCAGTTGCTAAAGAACGGGGTAATAAGGAAAAATAAATTGATAGAAGAATATGTTTTAACGTGATTTTAAACTATTTCAGATATATCTGAATCTTTGATCTTAACAGAAATAATGAAAATTAATAATGCAATGGAATTAATAGGAAACGTTTTTATGCACGCTCAAGGGTAATTACTTACAAAACTCATTTTAATTGACCATTTTGTACAGAACTTACTTATCTTGTCTACTGTTAGTGTTCGAGTAATGGGATCTGCTGTAATGGCTGGTTTGACAGTTGCCAGTGGTAAAGCAGATGCTTATTTTCATTTGAAATTATACTGTTGGGATATGGCTGCCATCTGGTTATTTATAACAGAGGCTGGTGGTGTAATGGCAGATCCAAATGGTATACTACGTAACTTGTTTTTTATTTATAAAATTTATTATATTTTTTAAAATTATTTTTCTCAGGTTCAGAGTTTAATTTGATGTCAAACCGAATGCTGTGTGCCAATTCCGAAAATTTAGTACGTCAAATATCAGTGTTGTTGAAAGATATTACATTGCCATGAAATTATATAATGTGAAAATTAATTCCTAAGTATATAAAATAATTAGATCATAATAAAAATATTTTTGGTGTAAGAGATAAGTACGAACAAATGCAGTTGGATTTTATTACTTCTGTACATTTATTCGCGTATAAGTTTTATCACATCACAAGTACTAAACAATTTCTTATGCATGTACAGATTTTGATTTTAAACCAGTTTTACACTTATTACAAACAAAAAGTGAATCTAAAATAAAATATTTAAAAAATAATATCACGAAAAATGTTTATATTTTTTAAAAAGTTTATAAAAAATTTTCTAATAATAAATAAAATGTAAATGTTATAATATACAGAAGTGAGATTCTCAAACAGGACAAAGCCAAGGATAATTTCAATGGTTTTGAGTCAAGAGTACATGGTTTGCATAAAAATAAATTATTATAAATACTGTATATATTTCACAATGTAGCTATCATGTATATTTGGAATGCATTAATGTATAAAGAGTTGAATTTTACAAGTCACATTATATGAGTGCAAATACATATACATTGAAAAAATATTAAGTTTAACTCCTTAACAATAAATATTTAAAAAATGAATTACACGCCAGTTGCATATTGAGGTGTGTTATAAGCATTGACTGAAGTAGAGAATCGAGCGGGATCGGAAGAAAGAAAACACGTACTTGGATTCGAATATTTTATATTTCGACATTCCCCAGCAAATTTTCCCAAACCAAGCACAAAAAAACCTATTATAATAAGATCAACAATTGAAAGAATGCCCATTAATGCAGCTAAGTTATCCAATCTCATAACAAGTAAGAAAACAGCAAGAATTAATCGGCCTAATAAAGTATTCACCTGCAAGCCGGCATACGATTTAAACACCATAAGAGGACTCTTTTTTTGGGCGCCAATTATTAAAACAATAGTAGCAATTAAAGCTATAACACCAAAAAATATTATTAATCCAAGTGCTGCATATCTTTGATTTCGACGAACTGAACGATCAAATTCCTCATTGATTTCAGCTGGTGTTTTCTGAGTTGATGCCACCCAAGCAATGGAAAATCCAGGTATTAAATCCAAAAATATATAAACAATGCACAGTCCGCGGAGAAAATTACTTGCAGTAATTCCACATATTTTGGTTGCTCGGCCAAGAGGTGTTCGTGTTAGTTTTAAATATGGGTTGTCAATCTCAACTTTTGGTTGATATTCATTCATCTCTGCAAAAAAAGTCGTAAACAATAAAAATTAAAGCACAAACAGTCTCTGATATATGAAATTACGAATACTTCTTGATTAAATTGAACAAGTTAGTCACAAAAGTAATAGGATAAATGTTTAAATCTATTCATGATACATGAATATGTTTTGCTGGGTTCATGTAAACAGCACACGCCTATGCGACAACAACTCATCTAATAAATGCAGCATCTTTAGACTAGCTACACCTAGTGATAAAAATTATGGTTACTGTTTGGCGCAAGATTCAATGATTTTAAGAAATGCAACATTTTTTTGAAAATGTAACCAAATGTACCTTGCAGGAAAGCCGGTTTTAGCAGTAGCTTTCTTGTTTTTAGTAATACAGAATTACAAAATTTTGGTGCTCTAAATTACCGAGAGCATGATTAGTGCTGTAGTCGTAAAATCAGATATACTGTACATATATCATAAAAGTCAGATGGTATATCTCAATTACTCATCGACCTAACTAAAAATTTTTGGCCCGTAAGCAAAAAAAGTTGTCGATAAATTTGTGCTAAAAATTTTAATTTTTAAACATTTTTGGGATCCTCTAACAGGTGATTTTAAACCCCTTTGGCCCACCAACAATACGGATCTCTAAGCACCACTTATCCTATAGTTACGCCACTTTATTGTAGGCTAACGATAGTTTAGTGAATCTGGCCTCTGAATTTTAATTATATTAGTTTTCCTTTAAAAAAAATTGAAAACAATACCTTAGAAATGGTTTTTATTTGTTTAAGATTTTTTTCAAACTACACACAAATGCGTAATCAATATTCTAAAAATAAATAACAAATGTGTTCGAGATAATATAAAAGTAATGAAATTATTTACATTCTTTAATATATTCTATTCACATTAGCTTTAACTAGACAAGTGTATTGAAATTGACACGGTAATTGATATCTACATAATACTGAAACGGATGGTGGAAGTTTTAATTTATTTCACATTTCGTATAAAGATAGGAAAGGAAAGAATAACAGCTAAAACCATGGTAAATCAAACACGACTTACATACGAGGTTGGATAATTAACATAAGAAACTGTATTAACAAACATCGGTGGTTGATTAGGGATATTACTAAAATAACACACTTGGGGATTGTATGTTGCATATCTAACATTTCTGCATTCCCCAACAAATTTTCCCAAACAAACAACCATTAAACTTAAAATAACAGCATCAATTATTAAAATAATCCCCATTAAACGAAATATATTATTATCGTCCATGGTGTAGAATATAAATACAGGAAATAATCGACCTAATAAGGTATTCAATTCCAAACAAGTTAATGATTTAAATACTATAATAGTATTTCGTCGATTTATGCCCATAATTAAGAATCCAACTGCAATTAAAGCTAAAACACCAAAAAACGATATTAGTGCATTTGCCGCATACATTTGATTTAATGTTTTTTCAATATCTTTTTCTTCAATAAATCGAGTTGGGATCTTCAAGTCTAAATGCATCCGAGTAACGTAAAATCCAGGAATTATATCCAAAAAAATGTACAATATACACAGCATGATAAAACATTTGCTTGATGCTATACCACATATTGAAGTTGTTCGAGCGAGTGGTGTACGACTTAGTTTTAAGTACGCATTGTCTAGCTCAACTCTGACAAGGCCGTCGGTCATTTCTGCGAAAAAAAATATTGTCATTTACAATTCATCGAACGTACACAGTATTATTTTTTTGTTCAGGTAGCTTACCGCAACATTAAATTAAACGAGTAAGCGAAACAGTTTCTAATTTTTGTATATAATTTCTTGGAATAGGATCTATATATTGATGGTGACGTGGGCGTAGGGCAGCAACCTCAATGCAGCATCATTGGATGATGCGTTGTTGTTGACCTTGAGAAATGATTACATACCTGACTTTTAACACCTCACAAACATCGATTTCTAGGTTTCGTCTCGTCAGTATCTTACTGCATTATTCAAATCATCTTCGAATATCATACACAAGACATCGTGCGGGCGGTAGAATCGGCTGTTGTGGCGCTGCAATCGTGAGCAGTTGATGAAACACAGTGGTGAAGTTTATGAAAATGTGCACAAGAATAAAATGTACAAATCGACTGTTCTCGTCTGCTGTATTTCAGTACATACAAATACAACGATCGGAAACATTTTTTTCTTGGAGAAAAATAAGTAATGCGTATAGTAAATTCTTTACTAGAAATGCTAAACCACCATATAAACATGTTTGTCAACTTGGTGATCCTGTACTAAGATGTAAAGCAGAACCAGTTCAAATAGAAAAAATAAATTCGGACGAAATTCAAACAGTAAAATATATTTTATAATAATTTATGAAACGTGAATAATTAACTTTCAACTTTGTATTTTTGTAGGTAATTGCACAAATGACTGAAGTTGCTAAAAAATATCAAGCTGTTGGTTTATCAGCACCTCAAATAGGCATACCGCTACGAATATTCATCATGGGAGTTCCAAATCATTATCTCAAAGTTCATCCTAAAGAAATACAAACAGTGCGTGAAATGATGCCTTTTCCAAGAAAAGTGTTTATTAATCCTGAAATGAAAATAATTAATCC